>MU739095.1:13366-67524 GCA_026770625.1 Nicotiana glauca | reverse complement strand
CAGCTATTCCACTCAGATAAGTCTCTTTCCCTTTTCCCTTTTAGTAAGTCGTCCAGTTTTGGATTTTCTTTAGCCCAAACTCTCAAGGTCATTGCGTTTCATTTCTTTTGTGGTTTGTTTCTCTAAGATGTTTTAATGTCAGTTTTGTTCAAAGCAAATAAGAAAGGATTTCAAAGCTCATTACCAGCTTCCAAAATTGCAAAGCACAGTGTAGCCAGAACATACCGAAGATAGCATGATGTAAAGTGGGATATAAGGAATCACCAGAAGTTTCATCAGTAGAATGACTTGGTAATTGTGGGAGATGCAAAGGTTCAGATAAAGGGGTCAGAGGTGTAAAACAACAGTATGGGTATAGAACACGCGGGTCATCAAAGGTCATGGGGTTTGAAAGTCAGTCAGAAAGTCAAGTGGTTCAGGGCCAGTTCGGGGAATCATGTCAAAGCAAAACACGGAAGCGGAGACACCTTCAACAAGAATGCCATAAACTAACCACCATTTTAAACTGACAAGATTTTTCTTTGATTGAAATAGGGGCAGAAAATTTCGTTTGTTTCGGAGAAATTATCCGTAAAGGAAGAGCAAGCACCAAAACAGGTTTGACCGTAAACTCTCAGGATCCTCCTGGAAAATGTGGCTTAGTTAAATTTCAAAATAATCAGGAATAACATAGTTTAGCATAATAAATATAAGTTGGCTTCAAAGTTTGCATTTTGAGATAGGATTCAATTAGGAGTTTTCAGGACCCTCCTTGAATAATGGGACCTAGTTTTAAGATTTCCATTAGATAACAAGATATAGTGTAAATTCTATTGTAGGGTAGTATAATTCAGCCGTAAAATTGTCACTTTTAAGATAAGACTTGATTTTGATTTTCAGGACCTTCCGGGATAATAGGATGTAGTTTTAAGACCCTCTTAGGTAACATGACTTAGCGGAAGTAATACCTTTAGAAGATATAACTTAGATTTACAATTGTCATTTAATTAAAAGTTGTTAGGACCTCCCTAGATAATAGGACCTAGCTTTCAACTTTTTAGTAATAGTGATAGAAGAATTCAGTTTAACAGTCATATATGTGCCCAGTTACCAAACTGGGGCAGAAAATTTTTCTTTGTTTGGTCTGTTTTTGTTGAAATCAGGTACCCACTTGGAGAACAGGGAATACAATTCAAGTTTAGCAGTCAGGAGCCCGCTTGGAGAGCAAGAGAATACAATTCAAGTTTAGCAGTCAGGATCCCGCCTGGCGAGCAAGGGAATATAATTCAAGTTCAGCAGTCAGGAGTCCGCCTGGCGAGCAAGGGAATACAATTCAAGTTTAGCAGTCGGGAGCCCGCCTGGAGAGCAAGGGAATACCGCCTGGAGAGAAAGGGAATACAATTCAAGTTTAGCAGTCAGGAGCCCACTTGGAAGGCAAGGGAATACAATTCAAGTTCAGCAATCAGGAGCCTGCCTGGAGAGCAAGGAAATACAATTCAAGTTCAGCAGTCAGGAACCCACCTGGAGAGCACGGGAATGCATTTCAAGTTCAGCAGTCAAGCGTCCACCTGGAGAAAGGGAAAACATATCAAAATATAGTTCAAGTTCAGTAGTCAGGCGTCCACCTAGAGAAAAAAAAAGCATGTCATATTATAATTCAAGTTCAGCAATCAGGCGTCCCCCTGGAGAAAAGGAAAACATTTCAGATTACGATTCATGTCGGTAACAAAGGAATTTCATCGAGAGAATGCAAGTCAGCATGGCAATAAGAGTTGCAGGTTCAAGTTTGAAGATATAAATAGGTTTTGTAATTCATAGATCATAGTTTAGTATAGTTTCTTTTTTTTTGTCATGGTGTAATAAGGGGGTTCAGTAAGCAGTAGCGGCAGCAGCAGCAATAGTAAAATCACAGTTTCATGGTACTCCCCAGCTACCAAACATTCCTAAACTACACTGACCTGATTCCTTTTTAGCCAAGGATATGTAGGCAACCTCAGAAGCAGGGTGCGGTCAATTCTTTCAAAACTGCTTCACACGGAGTATTCAAACGGGTAAAAATCGCTCGTATCCGCTCACTTTATCTTTGCACAAAAACTCTTCATGTTCCCGAGCAAATAGGGGCAGCTGTGAGCACGTGATTTTTGTTGTATATGAATTACTCCCATAATTTCAAAATAAAATAATTTATTTTCATCATTTGCAATTTTTGGGATTTTTGTGGCATTTTCTGTTAATTGTTTTTATTTTTGTCTGTGCATTTTAATTAATAAAAAATATAAAAATATATGTGCATTTGCATTTAGGGTCCTATTTTATATTTTTAGGTTAATTATTTAATCAACTGTGGCAAAATATGAAAGAAATAACAAAAATAGTTTATTTTGTATTTTTGACTTTTTTTTTAATTTTTGAATTTTATAGTTTTATATTAATTTAGGACTTAGTTAATTTTGAAGAATGCAATTAGTTATTAATTTCATTTTAGAGTCAAATCAGGTTTTTATTTTTGTAGTTAAGAAAATCTGAAAATGGAAAAAAAAAAAGAGAAAAGAAAAAGAAAATGAAAAGAAATTGGTTGTCATTAATAAAAGATCAAATTGTTTGGGCCATTTCAGATTAGTTTCCCCAAGCCCAAACCCTTTGCTTGTAACCCGTCCAAAAAACCAGCCCAAACCCCATTCTAACCCGGTCCAGTCTCTTCAAGACCAACCGACCCCATCCCCCTCATTCAATCCTAGCCATCTAGGTTTTCTAATTTAATGGTGGGAAAGTGGGGTATCTTTAATATATAATTGTACAAACGCCCTCCCCCCTCCCCCATCACCGTCTCTCATTAGCACCGCCTTGAGCCACCGCCTGCCGCCGCCGAAAATTGCCGACGATGGCGGCCGGTGTCCAATCTCCACCAAATTTACACCACACGTTCCTCTCCACCACCCCATTCCAGATCCTCACTCTGTTTCCCCCAAAACCCCCTAGAACTCCTCGGATATCCGATTGAAGATCGAAACCCTAGCGCCGCCACAGTTTCTCCGATGGCGGCGCCACCTCCTTTCAATGCCAAAATCACACCACATACCCACCATGATATCCTCTCAACAAATATCTAACCCATACCCCTCGAATTGGCTATGAACCCGTCGAATCTTAAATTCAAAGTCCAACTCAAAAAGTTCAAAATTATCTCCCTTCAAGTCTAGTAACATGCAATATTTTCTTGCCAAATTGGAGAGCCTGACTCGACGAAATTGATGTCGATTCAGTTGTTCTTGATAAAGAACAATGGATTCGACATAAGTTTGGTCGAGTTTCTATTTTCGTTTGGTTTGAGCATGACTGGGTAAGTTCTTCTTCATCCTTTGTGATTTTCTTTCAACTTGTTAATCTTCCTCCTCGTCCCCTTTCCCTTGGGTTGGTCAAAAATTTATGTGGGTTGTGGGTTCGAACTGGGTCCTTTTTCTGTTCTTCTGTTAGTTGAACTCTATACGTTTCTTGATCCATTTTGTTTTGTTGTTTTTAGTTTCTGTGATTAGTAAGCTTTAATGTTTCATTATCAGTTTAACTGCTTAGCTAAATGAAGTTAGGTCCATAATTAATTTGCTATTATTAGATTGGTTAGTTCTTTAATTGTGCATTTTGTTTCTGTTTTTTTTAAATAGTTCTAGGCTTCTTTGTTTGGGAAATTTTGTTTTAGCTCCAATCTGGGCCTATAAATATTGTAATTGTTTTATAGATGGCCACAAGCCCAATAAGGATTCAATTTGGGGTCTATGACCCAATTAGCTTGGCCAATCGACCCATGGTTGTTAGGGTAATAAACAGGGATATGGAGGGTAGTTTGGGTAGTCTTAGAAAGGGAATCTTTTGATAACAGATTTAGAAGGTTCTAGGAAGCTAGGTGGGGTTTCAAATTGAATTTCAGACTTGTAGTAGGCTAGCTTGGTTAACAAGTCAGTAATTTGAGGGATCAAGTAGCAAAAATAAAAATCAGAAAAGGGTAGAGTTGAAAAAAGGGAAATCTGATAGTTGCCCTAGTTCCTTGCCTATAAAGGAACCCTAAACTTGCCTTGCAAGATAGACTGAAAGAGAGCTAAGATCTAAAAAATTCAAAAAAAAAAGATAGACGGCTAAAATTGCTACTGTTTCATTGGATTTTGAGTGATTTTCGATTTCTCTTCAACTTCTGAAATACTTTTTGAATAGCTTGAGATTTGAAATGGATTACGTTTGGTGTTGTTGTGTGATCAAAAGGGCTTTTGGGTTTGAAGTTAGCCGAAGTTACTGTTTCATTGAGTTCCTTTGTTATCTCTTCATTTTCAAATCCCTGAAATAGTTTTCTAAGCAATCTAGGTTGAGATGAGTTGAATCTGTGGTTTTTTAAGGCTTGGTTTGAAGTTTGGTTGTATATTTTGATTGTTGGGCATCAATTTTTGGCTTAAGGCCATTTCCTTGGTTTTATTTCTATTCCTGGATACTGTTGATTGCTACTGCTGAATCTTACCCCCTTCTACTCTTATTTCCAGGTATTTTTCTTTGAACTATTGTTAATCAATGTTATGCTACAAGTTTAAACCCGATTGAATCTATGTAAAGATCCAAGTACATGAGTTTGAATTCAAGTGGATGTATTAGCCGCAGCTGTAATTTGATAGATTATGTTACATTATGTTTTTTGGTTTATCCTGTTCTATAGTGGCTTAGTTTTCTTGTATTGGTCTATTTGCTCATGCTCCATGATTCAAATTTACTGATCCTTTAGAATGAATGTTTGGATTCTAAGTCCTGTAATAGTACATGAAATCTCATATATAAATGGACTGTTAAACATGTTATAAGGATTGACTGCTTGAGTATCTTAGTTGGTTTTTCTTTTTCTGTAGTTTGGAGTTAGGATTTGGTATGAAGAAGTTTTTTCCATTCTATAATTAGGATTTGAATTGTTATATTTAATCAGAAATATCATCTAAACGGCCTCTATGAGCCTGAACTTTTCATATTTGCCTGTGTATTGAGTCTAGAATATTAAAGTGCAAGCACGATCCCATCTGATTTTAAAATTGAGATTCATGCGAAAATATGTGAAAATTGGTTTTGAATTTGATGAATTGGATGACTGATTGAAGAAATTATGTGCTTCTGCTAGATTAATTGTAATAATCCTAGTTTGGTACCATTTGATTGGTATTTCAAATGGATTTAATAATGTAGGCCCTGAATTTTAATGGTTGGGCTCAAAAGGATTCAAATCCCTGGGCAATGCCCATCGCTGCTTTCTTTTCGGCTTGGGCTAGGCCTAGTTCAAGCCTAAAGCCTTGAAGGAATTTGGCATGAGCCCAGGACCTCACTGTTGGTTGAAGTTGGTCTTGTTAAAATTGGGCCCTCTCATGGGCTAGTTTGGGTTGATATTAATTTAGAAATCAGTAGAGTCTTATCCTTCTGGCCTTGCCATGAGACAGGCCCATTTTCGTGTGTTTCACAATTAAAGCATGGTACACGCTAGTGTAAGCCCATTATTCCTGTGGTTATCACAAATTAAGCCTATATACATGCCAAAATAAGATGCCTTAAGATATAATCAATACCATGAGCCCATGGTCATTATAATTCCATGATCTCTCTTCAATTAATGGGTTGGACCTTTGATTAATTGAGGTGTGTCATTCAAAACCAAAAATAAATTATGGCCCTCATGAGTTAGTTTAGAAACCTTTTAAGTAGAATAATTTGAGGTGTGCTATGCCGAACAAAAATGACAATTGCATGGCCCTCGCTTTAATTAGTTTAACTTAATCTTAGAATTTGAGGCGTGCCATTTAGCGAAATTTCCATGGCCCTCGCAAAGTTAAAAATGCGTAGTTGCTTTAGGTGCGTTATTTTAAAAATATTACCTTCCTAAACTCGGGTGTGAATTTCATGTGACCCAAATCCAAATCCTTGTAACGTTGAATAAAATGTGTTTCGGATTACGGATGCATTTCATGTGACGTGATCCAAAGACATATTTTAGACGACGTTAAATCTTCTTTTAAAATAAATAGAAGCGGTTAAAAGTAAAAATACACATAGGTTTAATATTTTTCTAAAGTCAGATTATTATGCCAATAATAACAGTTGAGCGACCGTGCTAGAACACGGAACCCAGGAATGCCTAATACCTTCTCCCGGATTAACAGAATTCCTTACTCGGATTTTTGGTTCGCGGACTGTAATACAGATTCAATACTTTCCTTCACTCGTGATTTAAACCGGTGACTTGGGACACCATAAATCTCCCAAGTGGTGACTCTGAATCTTTTAGTAATAAATCTCATTTCGGTTGTCCTTTAATTGGAAAAACTCCCTTTATTACGCCTTTCCGGGGGTGAGAAAAAGGAGGTGTGACAGTCCGCGGAGCCCAAGTCAGAGAGATCAATTTTGAAAGCCAAAGCCCAGTGTGGATAGCGGTCCATTTTGTGCGGTCCGCACTAACCCCGCAGGGGCATTTTTGTCCAAATTTTTTAGCTTAGTATAAATAGATTTTTTTTCCATTTTTAGGGTATCAGATATTGTAATACGTAAGCTGCACTCGTGAGGCGACTTTTCTAAGCCATTTTGGGCATTTTTACTTACTTTTTATCATTGAATCTTCGTAATTAGCTTAGCAAGTAATTAATATGAGTTTATCTTCTTCTATTTCTTGCTTTTCTTCTTTGAATATGAGTAGATAAGCCCATTAGCTAGGGTTGTGGCTCAACCCTAGTATAGGTAATTGATGGGTCTTGTATTCTATGGCTAAATTGATTATGGGTATTTGTTATTTGTATCAATTTCATGGTTAATTTCTAAATTAGTGGTTTCAAACCCTAGTTTGTGTTTAGTTGACTAGGGTTCTTCTTGAGAAAGAGAACCTAAGTCTCCGAAATTGACCCATCAAGGAATTGGGGCATACTCAAGAAATTGATAGCCCCAATTAAAGGGTTAAACTTCGAGAGATTAATACCCGACTTGAACCTTTGTTGCTTATGCAAATTAGCATACTCAATTGGTCTTGAGAAAGTCAATTGGGCAAAATCACTTGAACCACCGAGAGGTGTAGAGTGCGCAAATTAGTGCAACGGAATATCATATTCCCCAAATATGTCAAAGATGCCTTAGACTCAAGTACCTGTCAATTGACACCTAGGCGGAAGTCACTACCCTAGTGACTTTTAAACCATTAGATACAACTTGCAATATTTATCTTTTAGCCTAATCTAGTTGCATTTTCAATTAGTAGTTTGATAAAAATAGAATCATAAAGAAAACCCAAAAATGAATAGAAGACCAATTAAGAGCATATACGCAATCCTAAACTAGATAGATACTCCATTCCAATTCTAGCTCTCTGTGGATATCAATCCCGACCCAAAATCTGGTAAAGGCTATTGCGACCCTCTCTTGCTACTTATTAGTAGTGCGGAGTTGGAAGTGATCAGTCTTCACTATCCCCATGTTCCGAAGAACCTCATGACAGTTGTCTAAGTAATCATAGGGATCCTCTAAAGATGTAGCACCATAAGTAGTAGTGAACAGCTTGGTGAACCTGTCCAATTTCCACAAAGAATCGGCAAACATAGCGGCTCCATCACTGATCTGGGCTATACACCCAGCTGAACCGCTCCAACTGGCTGAGCTGCTGGAGTCTGAAACTAGGGAACCATCTGCTCCGGAGTGCGGGTAGCGGGAGTCTGTACTCCTCCCCCAGCCTGAGAGACGGCTAGTACTACATGAAGTAAGCCTGCCTGAATGACACTTTCCATAAGGCCCACTAGACGGACCAGAGCATCCTGGAGTACTGGAGTAGCAATGAACCCCTCCGGAACTGTCCTGGCTGGAACCTCATCATCAATCTCAACCTGAGGCTCCACCGCTGGTGCTGCTGCTCTGGGCTGAGCTTTGCCCCTGTCTCGGCCCCTAGCACGGCCTCAGCCTCGCCCTCTGTCCCTTTAGATGCTACCGCTAGGGGATCGGGCTGCTGTTTAGTGGATAAAAAAATTTGTGTTCTCGCCATCTACAAAAGAATAGAGTAGAAGTTCAATTAGCATTGAGAAACCAAATCGCATAACAGAGATGAAAAGAAGTGAAATTATTCCTAACTCTGTAGCCTCTAGGGGATAAGCACAGACGTCTTCGTACCGATCCCTCAAACTCTACCGAGCTTGTCCATGAATTGTAAGACCTAAGCAACCTAGGGCTCTGATACCAACTTGTCACGACCCGGATTTTCCACCCTCGGGAGTCGTTATGGCGCCTACTGGTGAAAGATATCCTTTTCATTTTTTAAGCCCTCAATAATTTCAAGTTAACAAATTATAAACAGTGGAAATAATAATGCGGAAGAACGAAATTTAACGATTAAGCTACTATCGATACGAATCCATAAACATAAACCACCTAGAACTGGTGTCACGATCTCATAGACTATCTGAGAATACTACAAACAGGATCTGAACAAAATAAATACATGTCTGTCTCTGAAATTGAAAAGAACAGAAAGAAACTAGATATAAAGGGGACGCCAAGTCCTGCAGACGCCTGCAAGACTACCTCAGGTCTCCGATGGACTAAAGGAATCAACCCCTAGCTAAGGTCTGTATGCTCCAGTACCAGAATCTGCACAAAAGAGTACAGAGTGTAGTATCAGCACAACCGAACCCATGTGCTGGTAAGTATCGAGCCTAACCTCAGGGAAGTAGTGACGAGGCTAGGATATAACAAATAATTAACCTGCAGTTACATAGTATCTAGCAGAACCTGCAGTTTCGCAGTATCTAGCAGAATAACAGTAACAGAAGCAATTCAAAAGTAACGGGGGAAGGGTAACATGCTATGGGGGAAATACCAACATAAAGAATGACAGTAATAGTGGAATAAGACAATTAAGGTATTTAAACCGGAAACAGCAAGAAATCATAACAAACAGACAATAAGTGCACGGCATCACCCTTTGTGCGTTTACTCTCAATCCTCACTAATGCACTCAAGTAATGAAAATGTGCACGGCATCACCCTTAGTGCTTTATCTCTCTTCCTTATCATGTAAATATTAGAAATGTGAAGGGCATCATCCTTCGTGCTTTATCACTCTTCCTCACCATATGCATCAATATCAATGTAAATGTACATGGCATCACCCTTCGTGCTTTATCTCTCTTTCCTCACCATATGCATAAGTATGAATGTGCACGGCATCACCCTTCGTGCTTTATCACTATTTCCTCACCAAAACAATAGCAACAACCATATCCCAGCAAGGAAAGCAACAATAAGTATAAATACATCTCGGCAAGGGAATCGACAATAAGAATTAAATACGTCCCGGCAAGGGAATCAACAATAAGAATTTAATACGTCTCGGCAAGGGAATCAGCTATAACCAAACTTGTACCAATAATCAACTTCACAGTAGCACCTCAACCAGAGCCAATGCTCAACAATAACCAAATACCAAGAAGAAAATCATAAATCTTACTCAACATGGATAATCAACAATTTAGGCATACCGAGTACTTATTAAGAAACACAACGATCACAATTTAAGACCCATGGCCATGCTTGACACCAACTTATAGATACTCGTCACTATACCTATAGTCGGACACTACACTAGCACATAGCAAATAAGGCACAACACATATTCCCTCAAGCTACGGTTAGACCAAACACTTACCTCGAACTTCCACAGCCAACTCAAGCCTCAAACATCACTTTTTCTTTAGAATTCACCTCCAATTTACTTGTATCTAACCCAAATTAATTTAACAACAACAATAAATGCTAAATAATTCAATCACAATGCTAAATTATAGGTTTTCTATCATTTTCTGCAAAAAAGTCAAAAATCGACCTCGGGCCCGCTTGGTCAAAACTCGAGATTCGGACCAAAATCCAATCACTCATTCACCTACGAGCCCGAATATGTAATTAGTTTCGAAATCCGGCCCCAAAATGAGGTCTAAATTTCAATTATTCAAAAAGTCTTAACTCTACCCAATTCCCTAATTTCTACTATGAAAACTCTTGATTCTTGATTAAAAAGTGATGAAAAACATTAGGTAATTGAAAGAGCAAAGTTTAGAATTGATTACCAACACTTTGGGGATGAATTTGTGTGAATAAAATCGCCTCTAGGTCTTGGGAGTTCGAAAATATGAAGAAAATGGGTTCTGCCCGTTTTGAAATCTGTTTTAAAAGACTAGGTAGTACTTCATCGCGTTCGCGATGGGCCTGCCACGTTCGCGAAGAGCTTCCCATTGGGGACTTACGCGATCGTGATTTTAGCTACGCATTTGCGTAGAAGAAACGATGACTACCCAGCCCACCTCCAATTTACTATACGCATCCGAGGGACATGGGTCGCATTCGCGTAGAGCATCCCCCAGTGCTCCGCGTTTGCGTCCCTTTCTTCGCATTCGCGTAGAAAAAATTCCACCCCAGCCCAGTTCCCTTTCGCGATCACGAGAGCTACTACGCGATCGCGATGCACTAAATGTCTGTGCACCTGAAACAGCAAAACCTGCAACTTTTCCAAGTGTAAAAACATCCCGTGGCCTATCTGAAACTCACCCGAGCCCTCGTGGCTCCAAACCAAACATGCACACAATCCTAAAAACATCATACAGACTTACTCGTGCAATCAAATCGCCAAAATAATGCCTCGAACTATGAGTTTAGCATCAAAATCAAAGTAAAATCTCAATAACTCTTAAGTTTCAAATTTCACAATTGAGGGACCGATTCACGTCATATGAAGTCCGTTTTATACCAAATTTTACAGGCACAACTTAGATACCATATAAGACATGTATCGGGCTTCGGAACCAAAATATGGGCTTGATACCATCAAATTCAAACATATTTAAATTTCCAAAAACTCTTAAAATTTCAGTTAAATAATTTTCTTCAAAAATTTATTTCTTGGGCTTGGGACCTCGGAATTTAATTCCGGGCATACGCCCAAGTTCCATATTTTCTACGGACCCTCTAAGACAGTCAAATCACGGGTTCGGATCCGTTTACCCAAAATATTGACCGAAGTCAACTTAAATTCAATTTTAAAGGTAAAATTAGCATTTTTAATAAATTTCACATAAAAGCGTTCTGGATATACGCCCGGACAATGCACGCAAATTGAGACAAGATAAAAGGAGGTTTTTTTAAGAGCGCGGAAAGCAGAATTGACTTGTAAATCAAGTGATGACCTTTTGGGTCATCACAATTTGCTTCATTTTCATTCCCTTAAGAGAATGTGATAGTAGTATGTGATACGTCTAAAAGACGACAAAATTATTACCATGAATGTATCAATGGATGTGGATGTGGCAATACAAGAAATTATAATTGTCATCGTTGTGATAATGATAATAATAAGGATTCTCAAAATAATCCTTCACTCTGTGAAAGTAATTGTTGTCATCAATTTGACATGAGATTTTATGAAGCACATATAGATGATTATGGTCCATTCATGTAACAACCCGATCGGTCGTTTTGAGAAATTAAGCTCTGTTTAGTGGCATAAGTTCTGGAACAGCTCAGAATATGAGTATCGACTAGAGTACATGGTGGAATTCGGCTTTCGGATGGTTTAGAGTCAAATTTAGAGAAGAAACCTTGTTTTGGAAGTTAGAATGGTGAAAAGATGACCGAAATTGGACTTTTGGGTAAACGACCCCGGAATGGTCTGTGGATGATCTCAACAGCTTCGTATGGTGATTTCGGACTTAGGTGCACGTTCGGATTCGGATTTGGAGGTCCGTAGAGTAATAGAGGAATTTCGGCGAAAGTTGAAGTTGGAAAACGAAAAAGTTTGACCCACAGTTGAATTTTGAGGTATCGGGGTCGGAATGTGATTCCGAGAGTTGGAACAGCTCCATTATGTCATTTTGGACTTGTCTGCAAAATTAGGCATCATTCCGAGTTGAATCGATAGGTTTCAGCATGGGTTTCGATATTTGAAGATTTATAAGTTCATAAACTTGATTTTTGGTTTGATTTGTCATTTCGATGTTGTGTTATATGATTTAGAACTTCGAGCGAGTCCGTGTTAGGTTATATGACTTGTGTGTGTGATTGGTGGAGGTTCCGGGGGCCTCGGGTGTGTTTCGGATGCTCGACGGGTAAATTTTAAAGTTAGAAGGAAATTTGTAGCAGGCCTTCTGGTGTTTTCACTTCTGCGGCTTGGGAACCGCAGAAGCAACGCCGCAGAAGTGGCTTGGCAGCCGTAGAAGTGGCTTGGCAGCCGCAGAAGCAGAAAATGGGCATTGGCTTGGGAACCGCAGAAGCGATGTAATTTTCGCAGAAGCGAACTCGCTTCTGCGATGGGTGGACCGCAGAAGTGGTTGGTCGGCTAATTAAGAGAACCGCAGAAGTGGTTGGTTTTTCCGCAAAAGCGTCCCTGGACCGCAGAAGCGGTCCCTGGACCACAAAAGCGGAAATCACTGGTATGAAATAGAATAATCCGAGGGTTTATTTCAAAAGTTAGAGAAATCAAAATTTAGCTCGGGAGAAGGCGATTTTGGGTAGATTTTGAAGAGGATATCATTGGGTAATGTTTCCTTAACCTCATTTAGTTGTTTTCTATCAATATCTAGTTAAATTCACCATTAGAATTCGAATTCAAGGTCAATATTGTGGAAAATTGGATAAAACTTTCTAGACTTAACTATTAGGTTTTGAGGGGGCATTTGGCCACCGATTTGGGAGATTTTTATATGGTTAGACTCGCGAGAGTACGAAGGTTCTGAAAATATAAAAATTATTCGATTCTGAGATGTTGGCTGGAGGGGCATTTTGGTCATTTTACCTATTTTTGCGCCTAGCTTTAATTTTAATAGTGGAATCAGTTGTTTGCAATATTATTTATGATGTGTGATTGAATTAAATAGATTTGAGCCATTTGGAGTTGGATACTCGTGGCAAAGGCGCGATTTCTAGTGATATTGAGCCGGTTCGAGGTAAGTATCTTGCCTAACCTTGTGGGGGGAAATTCCCTTTAGGAATTGAGTCTTCCTTGCTAATTGTATTCCTTGTACGCAAGGTGACGAGTGCGTGCTTGGATTTATTTGTGGAAAAAAATTTGCCCCTTTTAGGCTCTTAGTTCGTTATAATCCCCGAACATGAAGTTGTTCTTGATACGATCGAGTTTCATGTTGTTAGTTTCACCTCTACATGATTTACTTGAAGTTTATTACCCTTTTGGTTATAGTTGTTGCCTAATTGGTTTTACTTGTTTAACTGTGGACAATTACCCCTCTATAGTCATACTATCATTTTTAAATGCTATCTTTATTTGGAAAGCATCATTTCTATCTCTCATGTAAATAATTGGCCTTAATTGGAAAGAAGTTAGATATCCACGTTTAGTTGATATTTTCCGTAATTGATTATTTGATTCATGTTAATTTCCTTGTTGTGGAACTGAATATTATGAAATCATTGTTTCATTTTATTTCTCTCTTGTTGAGATGTTCTTATTGCGCTTAGTATTTCCCTGTTACGGTTATTCCTTGTGAGTTAGTTATACCGTCTTTTGGTGAATGGAATTTTTGGGGTTGATTCTCTTGCTTTTTCCTGTATGTATTGTCATTGTTGTGTTGTACTTGAGACTGTGATGCACGAGGTTTCTGTCGTGCGGTTGTTATTACTGTGATGCACGAAGTTTCTATCGTGCGGTTGTTGATATTGTAATGCACGAGGTTTCTACCGTGCAGCTGTTGATATTGTGATGCACGAGGTCTTTTCCATGCGGTTGGTGCTACTGTGATGCACGAGGTTTCTGCCGTGCAGTTGTTGATATTGTGATGCACGAGGTTTCTGCCGTGCGGTTGTTGTTGAAGGGTTGCACGAGGTCTTTGCCGTGCCATTGTTGTTATTGATGTTTTGCACATACGGCGTAATAAGGCGGGATATGTTATATGCTTATATGGGGGTTGCGCATGTGGCGGAATAAAGTGGGAAATTGTTATGCACGTGTGGCGAAATAAGGCGGAGCATATTATTTATTGCACACGTGGCGAAATAAGGGGGCTACGTCGGGAATTGATTGTATAAAGTTGTGGCAGCCTGTTGAGGCATTCCTATTTGTTTTCTATTATGATCATGGGTTGTTTACCTATATGAACGTTACCGCTTGGGAGTTGTGAGGGACATCGTACGTGCGGTCCGTCCTCCTTTTCATGTTTGCTAGTTGGTAGAAGTTTTGTTAGAAACATTTGTACAAGCATACACGTAGCTGAACACTCCTATTAGAGGTGAATTTCTCCTGATTTTTTTCTAAGGGTGGAGGTACGCCCTCGTTTATCCTTTATATTTGTGTGAGTGGCCCTAGCTAGCTAGTTAGTTATCGGTATGACTGTGAGATTGATGGGGCACACGATGCCAATTGTTAGATTTTAGATATCGGGTCTCCGCGAGTTGTGGTTTGTCCGAGACTTGGTGAAATTGTGGAAAGAGTTGGATAAGATCTTTTGCGAACATCATTGTAGGATATGAGTTATTGACTTGTTTTTCCCCTTGCTGTGTTGTGACCTCAGGATTTGGATTGTGATTCTGCCGTCGTTTTGTATCATCGTTTATTATATTCTTGTTGTTAATCGTTGTGTTTATCCCTTATTGTGAATTGTAGCATTTTTGGTCGTTCATGCATTCTTTACATATTCATATGTCGTTACCATTATTCCTATGATTATACTGTTTATCGACCGGTAGGTGCCTTGACTGTTCCTCGTCACTACTCTATCGAGGTTAGTCTTGATACTTACTGGGCACCGCCGTGGTGTGCTCATACTATTCTGCACATTTTTGTTGTGCAGATACAGGCACTCCCGTTCAGTTCTGTCAGCCTTGGAAGGAGGCGTATCGGTAGAGACTTCAAGGTATATCTGCTACGTCCGCAGATCGAGGAGTCCCTTTCCAGCTTTTCTGTAATAAGTATAGTTCTTCCAGCATTTTCTCCTTGTATAGATATTCTTGAGTCAGAGCCTCTTATGTATCCCTTAGCTTGTGATTGGTGAGTTTCCGGGTTTTGGGGAGTTTGTTAGCTTTGAGAATTGTTGTGGTATGTACCGAGCGGGACCTTAAACCCTGTTTATTTTACCAGTTCAGTTTTATTTATTTTCTTTCGCAAATATTGGTTTATCTTCCGCATTGTTATGTTTACCTAGTCATAAGGACTAGGTGCCATCACGGCATGTTCATGGAGGGTGAACTAGGGTTGTGACAAGGTTGTATCAGAGCTCTATGTTCATAGGAGTCACAGATCACAAGCCGATTTATTAGAGTCTCGTGGATCGGTACGGAGACGTCTGTACTTATTTGCGAGAGGCTATGTAACCGTTAGGAAAATTTAACTTTACTTGATTTCCCTCTTGTGCGAGATTTTTGACATCCACAATCCTAAACCTCTGTCTTCTACTCTCTCACAGATGGTGAGGACACTTACTACTCGAGGTGATCAGGCACCCGCGCCCCCCGTTGCAGCCGTCGGAAGTCGGGGCCAGGGTAGAGTTCGAGGACGCGCACGTGGTGCAGGGAGAGCGCCTGTGCGAGCTGCCGCCGAGGCACCACCAACAGATCCAGCCAGAGTCCAGTCACCTGGCACGCCCACTGCTACTACTACCCCAGCCATTCAGGAGATTTTGGCACAGTTCATGCGTATGTACACCACTTTGGCTCAGGCATGATTGCTTCCCCTTGCTGCAGCCATATCCCATGCCGGGGGAGGAGCACAGACTCCCGCCGCCCGTACTCCTGAGCAGCGAGCGCATGTTGAGCAGGTCCTAGAGATTATTACTACGCCGCCTGTGGTACCAGTTCCGCCCGGGGGCATGGCAGCGACTTCCGAGCAGGAGCAGATGAGACTAGAGAGGTTCAAGAAGTATGATCCTCCGGTGTTCAGTGGATTAGCATCAGACGATGCCTTGGGGTTTATTGATAAGTGTTACCGTATTCTCCGTACTATGGGTATCTCTGGATCGAGCGGGGTTTCCTTCACTACTTTTCAGCTTCGAGGAGCCGCCTATGATTGGTGGTGCACCTATGAGTTGGACAGTCCAGACGAGGCAACTTCACTGACTTGGACTCAGTTTTCATATATGTTTCTTAGAGAGTTTGTTCCTCAGAGCCTCAGGGATGCATGGCACGCGGAGTTTGAGCATTTGCGCCAGGGTGCTATGACCGTCTCGGAGTATATTGTCCGTTACACCAGTTTGGCTAGACATGCCTCAGCCTTGGTTTCTACTGTTCGCGAGAAGGTTCGCCGATTCATTGAGGGGCTTATTCCCAGCATCAATTCTAGCATGGCCCGTGAGTTGGAGATGGATATTCCATATCAGCAGGTGGTTAACATTGCTAGGAGGATAGAGGGCATGCATGCTAGAGAGAGAGAGGGCAGGCAGGGTCATGAGAGAAAGAGCAGACGAGATCGGGAGAGAGAGTTTGGTGTTGGCTGAGACTTAGTTGTTCGGGCATTTTGTTTTGCAAATTTCGTGGTTATTGTATCATTGCCAGTGTTTTGGAAGTTTGAAAAGAGTTCCTGTTGGATATGAGGCTTATGGCCGGTACAGACTTGATCTCAGGCAAGTATTGCCATCAGAAATATTATTGTAGGTCTATTTGTGAGGTGTCATGTTGTGTGGTTGTACCCTGTATATGTTGGCTCGTATTGGAATAGCTGGTTGCGATTGATATCGGACATGGATTTAGGGTTGGGTATTTTGGAAACGGATGGAAGGTGAGAATTCTAGCTTGAAGGCCTACTGGTATTGCTAGGAAGGTTAAATTTCAGTTGAGATGGTGTCATCAGGCTTATGTGATTTGGCGTGAGTGTATGTTGTAAGTGCGCATTCAGTGACTTGAGGACTTCAAGGCGAATCTTAGCACGTTCAAGGATAAACGTTGGTTTTAGGAGGGGGAGGATGTAACGACCCGACCGGTCGTTTTGAGAAATTAAGCTCCGTTCAGCGGCTTAAGTTCTGGAACAGCTCAGAATATGAGTATCGACTTACGTGCATGGTGGAATTCGGCTTTCGGATGGTTTAGAGTCAAATTTAGAGAAAAAAACTTGTTTTGGAAGTTAGAACGGTGAAAAGATGACCGAAATTGGACTTTTGGGTAAACGACCCAGGAATGGTCCGTGGATGATCTCAACAGCTTCGTATGGTGATTTTGGACTTAGGTGCGCGTCCGGATTCGGTTTTGTAGGTCCGTAGAGTAATAGAGGAATTTCGGCGAAAGTTGAAGTTGGAAAACAAAAAAGTTTGACCCACAGTTGACTTTTGAGATATCGGGGTCGGAATGCAATTCCGAGAGTTAGAACAGCTCCGTTATGTCATTTTGGACTTGTCTGCAAAATTTGGCGTCATTCCGAGTTGAATCAATAGGTTACGGCATGGGTTTCGATATTTAAAGATTTAGAAGTTCATAAACTTGATTTTTGGTTTGATTTGTCATTTCGATGTTGTGTTATACGATTTGGAACTTTGAGCGAGTCCGTGTTAGGTTATATGACTTGTGTGTGTGATTGGTGGAGGTCCCGGGGGCCTCGGGTGTGTTTCGGATGCTCGACGGGTAAATTTTGAAGTTAGAAGGAAATCTGCAGCAGGCCTTCTGGTGTTTTCGCATCTACGGCTTGGGAACCGCAAAAGCAGCGCCGCAGAAGCGGCTTGGCAGCCGCAGAAGCAGAAAATGGGCGTTGGCTTGGGAACCACAGAAGCGAAGTAATTTCCACAGAAGCGAACTCGCTTCTGCGATGGGTGGACCGCAGAAGCGGTTGGTCGGCTAATTAAGAGAACCGCAGAAGTGGTTGGTTTTTCCGCAAAAGCGTCCCTGGACCGCAAAAGCGGAAATCACTGGTATGAAATAGAATAATCCGAGGGTTTATTTCAAAAGTTAGAGAAATCAAAATTTAGCTCGGGAGAAGGCGATTTTGGGTGGATTTTGAAGATGAGATCATTGGGTAATGTTTCCTTAACCTCATATAGTTGTTTTCTATCAATATCTAGTTAAATCCACCATTAGAATTCGAATTCAAGGTCAAAATAGTGGAAAATTGGATGAAACTTCCTAGACTTAACTATTGGGTTTTGAGGGGGCATTTGGCCTCCGATTTGGGAGAATTTTATATGGTTAGACTCGTGAGAGTACGAGGGTTCTGAAAATATGAAAATTATTTGATTCCGATACGTTGGATAGAGGGGCATTTTGGTTATTTTACCTATTTTCGCGCCCTAGCTTTAATTTTAGTAGTGGAATCAGTTGTTTGCAGTATTATTTACGATGTGTAATTGAATTAAATAGATTTGAGCCATTTGGAGTGGGATACTCGTGGCAAAGGCGCGGTTTCTAGTGATATTGAGCCGGTTCGAGGTAAGTATCTTGCCTAACCTTGTGTGGGGGACTTCCCCTTAGGAATTGAGTCTTCCTTGCTAATTGTATTCCTTGTACGCGAGGTGACGAGTGTGTGCTTGGATTTATTTGTGGAAAAATTTTTTGCCCCTTTTAGGTCTTAGTTCGTTATAATCACCGAACATGAAGTTGTTCTTGATACGATTGAGTTCCATGTTGTTAGTTTCACCTCTACATGATTTACTTTGAATTTATTTCCCTTTTGGTTATAGTTCTTTCCTAATTGGTTTTACTTGTTTAACTGTGGAAAATTACCCCTCTATAGTCATACTATCATTTTTAACTGCTATCTTTATTTGGAAAGCATCATTTCTATCTCTCATGTAAATAATTGGCCTTAATTGGAAAGAAGTTAGATATCCACGTTTAGTTGATATTTTCCTTAACTGTAATTATTTGATTCATGTTAATTTCCTTGTTGTGGAACTGAATATTATGAAATCATTGTTTCGTTTTATTTCTCTCTTGTTGAGCTGTTCTTATTGCGCTTAGTATTTCCCTGTTACTGTTATTCATTGTGAGTTAGTTGTACCGTCTTTTGGTGAATGGAATTTCAGGGGTTGATTCTCTTGTTTTTTCCTGTATGTATTTTCATTGTTGTATTGTACTTGAGGCTATGATGCACGAGGTTTCTGTCGTGCGGTGGTTGCTACTGTGATGCACAAGGTTTCTATCGTGCGGTTGTTGATATTGTGATGCATGAGGTTTCTGTCGTGCGACTGTTGATATTATGATGCACGAGGTCTTTGCCGTGTAGTTGTTGCTACTGTGATGCACGAGGTTTCTGCCGTGCGGTTGTTAATATTGTGATGCACGAGGTTTCTGCCGTGCGGTTGTTGTTGAAGGGTTGCACGAGGTCTTTGCCGTGCCATTGTTGTTATTGATGTTTTGCACATGCGGCGTAATAAGGCGGGATATGTTATATGCTTATATGGGGGTTGCGCATGTGGCGGAATAAGGTGGGACATTGTTATGCACGTGTGGCGAAATAAGGTGGAGCATATTATTTATTGCACACGTGGCGAAATAAGGGGGCTACGTCGGGAATTGATTGTATAAAGTTGTGGCGGCATGTTGAGGCATTCCTATTTGTTTTCTATTGTAATCGTGGGTTATTTACCTGTATGAACGTTACCGCTTGGAAGTTTTGAGGGGACATCGTACGTGCGGTCCGTCCTCCTTTTCATGTTTGCTAGTTGGTAGAATTTTTGTTAGAAACATTTGTACAAGCATACACGTAGCTGAACACTCCTATTAGAGTGAATTTCTCCTGATTTTTTTCTAAGGGTGGAGGTACGCCCTCGTTTATCCTTTATTTTTGTGGGAGTGGCCCTAGCTAGCCAGTTAGTTGTCGGTATGACCATGAGATTGATGGGGCACAGGATGACAATTGTTAGATTTCAGATGTCGGGTCTCCGCGAGTTGTGGTTTGTCCGAGACTTGGTGAAATTGTGGAAAGAGTTGGATAAGATATTTTGTGAACATCATTGTAGGATATGAGTTATTGACTTGTTTTTCCCCTTGCTGTGTTGTGACCTTAGGATTTGGATTGTGATTCTGCCGTCGTTTTGTATCATCGTTTATTATATTCTTGTTGTTAATCGTTGTGTTTATCCTTTATTGTGAATTGTAGCATTGTTGGTCGTTCATGCATTCTTTACATATTCATATGTTGTTACCATTATTCCTATGATTATACTGTTTATCGACCGGTAGATGCCTTGACTGTTCCTCGTCACTACTCCACCGAGGTTAGTCTTGATACTTACTGGGCACCGCCGTGGTGTGCTCATACTACTCTTCTACACATTTTTGTTGTGCAGATACAGGCACTCCCGTTCAGTTCTGTCAGCCTTGAAAGGAGGCGTCTCGGTAGAGACTTCAAGGTATATTTGCTACGTCCGCAGACCGAGGAGTCCCTTTCCAGCTTTTCTGTAATAAGTATAGTTCTTCCAGCATTTTCTCCTTGTATATATATTCTTGAGTCAGAACCTCTTATGTATCCCTTAGATTGTGATTGGTGAGTTTTCGGGTTTTGGGGAGTTTGTTAGCTTTAAGAATTGTTATGGTATGTGCCGAGCGGCACCTTAAACCCTGTTTATTTTACCAGTTCAGTTTTATTTATTTTCTTCCGCAAATTTTGGTTGTTCTTCCGCATTGTTAGGCTTACCTAGTCATAAGGACTAGGTGCCATTACGGCATGTTCATGGAGAGTGAACTGGGGTCGTGACAATTCATTATGTGAATGTCACAACATCTGATTTATGAATACATATTCATTCTTGGAAGAATATGAACGTGCTAGTGGTAGTGAATATACCACACTCACCTCTAGAAGGAGGTTTGAGATGATATAAGAAAATAATATCATTATTGTGGTATGAATGGTCATTGGTCACATATCCATTGCACGCCAAAATATTTCGGTGTGACTATTAAAGAATAACATTAATGCAAGAAGCATATCTTGCATATAATTTTGCCAATAGCCATATTGGTATAACTTTATCTTTAAAAGAGATATTTACCATATGGATGTTGATGAATATGTGATAGTAAAAAATTAATTAAGAACTCTCCAAGAGCCAATTATATTATTTTGGAGAAACACAATTGATTACCAATAAGATATTGTTTAGTAGTATGTCTCAAAGAAACTTAATTGAGTTTCTAAAGTATTCGTGAAAGCGGTTGGTCATACTAAAACTATAAATAAAGGAAAGGTTTAATATCTTTTATTACTACAACTTGTTGCGGGGTAATATGTATGTGAAAAGTTACCCGCTTACTACACAAATAAGAAAATACCACAATAAAGTAGAAGTTTGTTGATATAAAGACTCATATCATAATAAACTTGAGTATATTGATAATTGCACACGTCATGTGTAAATCTAAAGTTTATCAATATTGATAATTTATTCAGTTGGCATAATTGGTTTAGCATTATCAATTTAAGTATGATGTGCAAAAATAATAGAGAATTCAGTTGGGTAAATATTAAAGAACTAGAAAGTTCTTTATGAATTATTTTATATTGCTTGTTCTCATTAATTAATTGACCAACTACAATTGGGATTGAAACCCATGAAAATATCAAAGGTGAATATGGTCTCGTTCACCTGCCATGTATACCACATAAGATGCATCTATGAGATGGTTATATGTACAATTATTATTAACCCGCAACATAGTATTTTGCGAGGTAACTTGCTCAATAATTTAATTTCGAGCATAATTTCTAGATTTTCTATTCAAGAAGTTCATCTTGATAATTTGGTTTACATCACAATTGGTTTAGCAAAATAATTTATTGAGTTCCTCTACTTAATAGCTAAACTATTTCTTATGAGAAAAAAGTTATCTATATCAGTTTGATATAGGTTATATACGAAAGTCTATTACATTCTCCCCTCACAAGTGGTTCGAGGTCAGGAACCAAATAATTTTATTCTATTATTATTGATGTGCGGTGTATATTTTGATTAACACCATAACGCACAAATGTGAGTTTCCAAACTTGAGGAAGCAAGTTAGTTTTTCTAACATGAGGGGGAGACAAGAGAAACAATTGAGAAAAGGTTACGTGGAATGAATTATCATTTGTGCATCTAGATCCTCGAATAAGTTAATATGAACTTGAAGTTCATAAAGATAATTTATTTGCAATATATTGCAAAGCATGCCAGACGTAGTTGTTGACCCAAAGAAAGTAACTATATTTTCATTGCAAATGCTCCTTTTAAGTCCTAGAAGGACAAAATTTCCGGTACACTTAAAACATATCGACAAATCGGTTTCAAATAAACTTCTTGATAAAGAAGATGAGAAAATGATTATAATAAAGGAGGCAAGTGATCTAGAAGATCACATGACGTAACACGTCATAAAATTTCAGGAGATATTCAGGTACCTGAGATCTCTATGTTATGTCTATATGAAAATAAGGAGGTTGGAACTGATATAAAATATTTGTCGACGACATCTATAATAGCGTTAAATATATATGAGGATCTTAAGTCTGAAGAAACAAATCAAATAGAATTAGTTTCATATGAAAGACATAGTTTTGAACATGTAGTTCAAACACTTGAAAGTATAAAGTCAATGGTGTGTGCTATCACTTTTAGCTATCTTATTGTGACATTAAAACTTGATATGCATCTAAAGTCTATTCATATGTCTTATTTGACGATACTCATATGATAATCCCCTGAGGATTTAAATAGCTTTAAAGCACTTGATCTTGAAGTACAACTTCCTTAGTGCAATTTGTGCACAAATGTATCTTGCTATAACTATAAGCATGATAATGTGATAGCGAAAATACCTCTATGGAGATATTGAAAAGGCTATTCCACGACATTATATGAAGAAATTACATATCTCTCAAGAATGATGATTTCAAGGTGCAACATATTCATTCAAGTTAATATGGCTGATTTATTTATCAAATCTCTACCAGCGATCTTTTGAAGATGATACACATGATTGGAATGTGAAGGCTCAAGGATGTAAATTGATGCTCTCATCGGGGGGAGTTAATACGCGTTGTACTTTTTCTCCTTACAAGGTTTTGTCCCCACTGGATTTTTCTTTGCAAGGTATTTAACGAGGCAACCAAAAGGCGTATTGTTAGATATGTGTACTCTTTTTTCTTTTCTAAAAAATATTTCCACTAGTTTTATTTTAGTTAAGGTTTTAACGAGACACGTTATCTGTTGAATAGACATTCAAGGGGGACTGTTATTAATAGAATTGTATTTAAGGTGAATGTCTATAATTAGAAAGATTTTAGGGCTTGTTACTTGATGTCTAAGTCACTTTTTCCCTATAAATAGAAGGGTTATATTTCATTGTAATTGATCCCAAATCAATAAGAATTCTCTCTCCCTACTTTCTCTAAAATATTCTTCTTCTTCTTCTTTTATTATTTTATAACAAGTTGTTGTTTATTATAATAGTTTAGATTGATATGGTTAAGATTTAGTTTATCCTCAACACGTTTACGGTGACCTTAATAGAATTTAAATTATATACGCCGGTAACAAAAAATTTTGATTTAGAATTTGATAGTCTAGTACTACAACTGATTAGAATTAGAAATATTAGCAAAGAGTGTATAATATGGAGATTAGCATATCACTTTTGAAGAAGAAGAAGACATCGTTATTAAAGAGAGTATAATATGGAGATTAGCATATCACTTTTGAGGATACATCAATCCAAAAACCAAGCATTAAAGAGAGGAAAATATGGAGATTAGCATATCACTTTTGAGGATACATCAATCCAAAAATCAAGCAAAAGAAATGCATTATACCACTCAGAGCAATATGCCAGCTTTGGCCAATATTGAACAGAGTGGCACAAAAGAATGATACACAGAGTTAAATGGCATAAAAGAATGATACTCAGACTTAAAAAGAATTATCATCAACATTCACTACAAGAAAATGCTCATTTTGTAGGGGTTATTTTGATAATTTATGGCAGTTTTCGACCCTCACAAAATAAATTATGGCGATTTTTAAAAATGCCACAGTTACGATTGCCACAAGCAATATTGTGGTAGTTTTTAGAAACCCCCACGACAACCCCCACAAATTAAATTTTAAATTTGTGACGGTTTTCAAAGTTAACTAGTGACTGTTTATAACCCCCACAATATGATCTCACTAATTTAAAAATATATATATTTGGGGGCTTGTAACATCCGCAATATGATCTCTTTTTTTTCATGTTTAAAAAAAGCGGGTTGTAGCATTATTCCCTTGCAAATAACCCATAATAACAAACATCAGAAATTCATCAAACTAAATTAATGCTAACACATGCAAGGTACTCAATTTATTATGCAAAATACTAATTCTAGTTATACAAAGAGGTACATTACAAATAATTAAAATATAAGAGAATGTTGCTACTGCATTGTTACAAAATGAAAGGTACAAGCTGTTTCACAAGAATTATTTGGCAAAAATGGGAAGAACAAATTTTTCATTCAACACTGAAAGTATCCTCTTTGTCTCCTTTGTTAGGTTCAGAATCTGCAAAGCATTATCAGCAGAGTAAGAGATGATGTCATTGACAAAGATTGAGAATCAAAATACATTATGATAGAGCTAGTTTCCATCTATTTAGTTATAAACCAACAAAAGAAATGGAATCGGGCTAGCCATTATAACATGTTTCAAAGTACTAATTCCTGAGCAAAGAAATGCTTTTCACGAAATCCTAAGGCATAAATTATTTGTCGGTAGGTTAGTCAAGCCTAAGGCAAGCTTAAATAGCTCAGAGTCACAAGCTATATCTACATGGGTTGCTCCCTGTATGCAGATCAAATAGTTAATTTTTAGTACATGCAATGAAATGAGTATATAGAACAAACTAAGATATCTACTACCATGACGGCGTAATAATTATAAGTCCTAGTTAATCCTTGATTAGACTTTAGAGTGCTTTAGATTTTCAATTACTCTAAATGTTATACACAATGAATGTTGATAAGAATTTGTAACCATGAAACTTTTTTTTCTTTGAATAGAGAAACTCCAAAATATTTAAATTATCATTGTCAAAGATACATAAGCCATAAATAAGACCAACCTTATCTGCAGCAGTAACAGTAGAAGTCATATTGTCTTTGTCCATATTCTACAATCCTGCGATAATCTGAAGTGGAACAACAATATATCATTAGTAATTTTACCTGTTTATCTTAGAAGACTCCCCCTTCTCCTTAACATTATCCATTCTTGAAGCCCGGTCAAGTGCAGGTTACTAAAAAATCAACAAATCCACAAACTGTAGGGTAAAATAAATATGATGCAAAGTTTCCTTAACAAGACATTCTCAAACTTACAGCAAATCCACATCAACTATAGCGGTTAAATTCCACCTCATTTGAGATTATATTAATGAACATTCATGCCCTTTCAAAGGCACGAGTCAATGAAGATTATCAACAATGAGATTGTTCACTAAATGCAGAATCAGAGACAATGCATTCAACAACTAGAGAAATGAATTTCATGATTCCTCGTTAAAGCTCATCCCAATACAAGAGTAAAAATGCAAAACGTAAGTCTTTTTACCCAAGAAATACGAAAGTAAACTTGGCATCATGTCTCATGATAATAACTGACTTCCCCTGCTTGTCTTTATAGTTTGACCTTAAATCTTCTCTCTTTGTGCTTCACTATCCACATGATTCTGTATCAAATGATAATGCAATAATGATGAATACAACAAAAACAAACAAAAATAGATAATAGTAACTAACAAGGTCATCAAGATACTGTAATTATGCATCAATGATGTATATTGAAGTAATGCAAACAAAGAGGTTACCAAAGAAATCACCAAATATTACAGTCAAAGCATCCTAAAAGTAGAATATGACAACTAAGGATGCATTGACCTCAAAGAAGTTAATAGGAGTACTAGTTTATTAAAATTAACAAAAGTACATTCCAGAAATTTGTTTGGCAACTAATAAATTATAGCATCATTCCTTATCTACTTACCTCCTTAAGTATGGAAAGTAATGTGCTGCAAAACAAAGACTACAAGAGAATCAGTTGACGTCACCAATTATATACAAAGAAAAGTTAATTTAGAGAGGTGAAATTACCTCATAAATTCAATGAACACCTCTCTTATCTCTTGATGTTCTAGATAAAGGGAACCCTTTGTCACAACTATTTTCAAATACAAAACAAGACAACCCATGACTTTCAGTAACTTTCAATAAAAACTGAACTGAAAATAACTGTCTCACCTATTGAATCTCGTCTTAGAGCTGTCAAGTGAGCACAACTACAAATAAAAATTCCAGCTTGTGTTTGAACTAAACAATATTACCCGAAGCAAAGAGTTTATATAGTCGAGAACATCACACAGCTTCAATGTCTGCTCTAGAGATTTAAGGTTAGGACCCATTATCAGTCCAGTGAGGGTCATCAAGTAGTTCTCAAGAAACTTGTATACCTGTGTATAATCGAAATTATAGAATAACAAAAACATGGCATTGAATTTTTGATACATAGCCTATTGCATCTCCAAACACGCGCTTCAAATTTCTGCTATACATAGGCTCATTTTAGTCCTTTTATATGTTTGTAGTGTTCATTAGGAGAATACGTGTATTTCATCAAATAATTGGCCTACACTATGCACATAAGAAAATACAGTAAAAATAATCTCACAAATCACATATCAACGATGGTTATATTTGTTTGTACACAAGAATAAGATTAAACAACAGAAAGAATATAAAATTGCAATAGTAAGAATCAAAAATAAAAGGCGGTAACAGGGATCTATTATACCTTGTAGAGTTGTAGAATAGTGAAGCAAAGAGCACTAAGACTTGAGGCATAAGAGTGAGGAGATTCATACAAAGATCATCAACGAAGTTAGGTATCGCTAAAATTATTCAAAGCTTAAAATTCTCTGTGCAACAACCTAACAATTTAAGCAATGACTAGGTACTGGTAAACTATTGCTGACTTTATAATAGTAAAATATTAAGTGGGACTTGCGACGTATGAATGAAAACGCAAGGAAACAAAATCTGGACGAGTGATGCTCAATCAATTCTTGAAAAATAAACCCAGTTAATATTTTTCCACCTTTAATTTTCTACTAGCAAAATTAGGGTCTGACTGAAGTCTATGGGCAGCGATAGAGAGAGGGAGAGAGAGAGAGTAGCGCGAGATGAGTTGTAATACCTCGGTTCTAGGGACGGTGCATGCGATAGGGAGACAGAGGGACACCGGTTGAGCAGCAACGACGAGAGCGGAGACGAGATAGGTTGGGAAGCAACTAGCGTATAGTTATGTGATATTTCTGAAATATTTTCAAAACTTATTTTGTGAATTTTTACAGAGCCAAAAAATTAGGGAAATATGAAGGGAAAAAAAAAAGGAATGGAGGGAATTGGTCATAGTTGGATTAAGAAGAACGCGGAAAACATAGTGAATCAAAATTTTGATTGGCTTTTAGTGGGGTTCTTTTACAACTCCTATAAATAAACTTCCACGAACACAATTATTTTGAGGGAATTGGCAGAAACGCCACAAAACTAACGAACAGTGGGGGTTTCTTATGACCTCCCTGAATAAACCCCCACAAATTGAGTTTTTTCTTGTAGTGATTCAGAAAAGACTGCCCAATGCTTTTGCTTTGTCCCTTAGAATAACTTTCTGTATCTTCCCTGTTGAAGTTTTTGGGAGATCTTGAAATATGACGGTTCGAGGCGCCATGTAATGAGGCAAGTTATCCCTGCAGAAGTTGATAATTTCTTGATCACTAATATTATTAAAACCATCCTTCAACTTCACAAACGCACAAGGTGTCTGCCCCCAGTGATTATCTGGTCGCGCGACTACTGCTGTTTCAAGAACTGCTGGATGATTATACAACACCCTTTCCACCTCTACTGTACTTATGTTTTCTCCACCAGAGATTACGATATCTTTCAATCTGTCCTTAACTTCTATGTAACCATCAGGATGTTTAACAGCCAAATCACCACTATGAAACCATCCACCTTTAAAAGCTGCTTCTGTTGCTTCTAAATCATTTAAGTATCCACTCATTACAGTATTCCCTCTGAACATAATTTCACCAATTGTCTTACCATCTTCTGGTACTTTCTTCATTGTGATAGGATCCATCACATCCACTGACTCTGAACAAAGATGTTGCACACCTTGTCTTGCTTTTAGTTTGTACTTTTCATTTGGTGGCAAAGAATCCCACTCAGGCCTCCACAAACAATATGTACCTGGACCATATGTCTCTGTTAGTCCATATAAATGATGTACTCGAAACCCGAGTTCCTCCATTTGGGAAAGGATCTGTGGAGGTGGTGGTGCACCGCCTGTCATTATGCTAACCTTGTGTGGAAGTGGTTTTCTATTACTTTCGGGCGAATTCACAATCATGTTTAGAACAGTTGGTGCACCACTCAAATGTGTGACATTGTGCTCTACTATGCTTTCAAATATGACTTTTGGAGAAACCTGTCTAAGGCAAATACTTGTACCACCAAGTGCAGCTAGACCCCAAGTCAGACACCATCCGTTGCAGTGAAACGTTGGGACGGTCCAAAGGTAAACAGGCCATGAACTCATCTCATGAAGCATAAATGTAGCAATGGTATTGAGATATGCACCTCTGTGATTGTAAACAACTCCTTTTGGTCGCGACGTTGTTCCAGAAGTATAGTTAACACTTATAGGGTCAAATTCACTTATCGGCCACCTTACAGCGAATTCGCTATTTCCACTTTCCAGGAGACTTTCATATTCATGAGTATTAGAGTTTGCCACAGTAGGAGTAGAATTGTTGGATTCAGATATTACAACAAGAAGTGGTGGTATTGCTTTTTCATTAGCAAGAATATCTATGGCTCCCTGAGCAAGTTGAAGCAAGTGGTGATCCACAAATATGACTTTTGCTTCAGAATGTTTTAGCAGTACTGATATCATAGCTGTATCATGACGTGTATTTAATGTACAAAGAACTGCGCCAGCCATTGGTACTGCAAAATGCAGCTCTTGCATTGCGTATATATTTCGGGCCAATGTTGCAACCTACATAAATAATTTTAAATCAATGAAAATGAAAAAGTAAACCATTTAAATTCCCAATACACGAAGGATGATTGCTTCAACTAAGCACATTGAGAGTTTATTTAAAGAACAACAATCATTTCCTACTACTTTTACCACCCTATGTAAGAGTGTCAAATAGGGCTACATTTCATCCAAGCTTAAAACACGTCAAATTAGTAAGCAGGTCGGGTAGGTTAGATTTTTTTATTTATTCAACATAATAGCCATTTAACACTGAAGCGAAAACATGTACACTGATGAATGAAAACTAGAGCGAAAACTATTAATTACGAGTATAATTAATGAACCGTAGAGGAATTAAGAGAGCAAAATACAGAAAGATGAAGAAAATGTTGTATGACTGTAATGTTGACTTTAGATATATTTTGCGCTGGTTTCAAAATTTTGGAGAAGATGGGATTGTTTTTTCCCCGCCAAGAATATTGGATTTAGATAAGTTATTATCGACTCATCTTTCCATCTATAAATAATAGGAGAGGCAAAGAAACTATATTAAGCCAAGTGACAACATAATAAAAAGTTACGTATTTGACAATTTTGAGACAAAACTAGTTAGGTTAGGTAATAAAATTTTAAAATGAATAAATTATGCATCGTGTTTTATTGATAATTAGTTACTATTATTGCATTTGAATTTAAACATAGAAGAAAAGTCTGATTTGTATTTGAAATAATTATAAATAACATAGTAAAAAATATATAATTCAAAACTTTATAATGAAAACAAAATAGAAGAAAATTCTAATTGCTTATTCCATATAATGTAGAAAAAAATTCTAAAAATAATGATACATTTTATACAAAATAAAAAATACTATATATTTTTTGGACGAAGTAAAAATGTAAAAATCAAGACTTTATGTTGCATAGAAGAAAAGTCTAATTCTTATTCCATACAATGTATAAAAATAATCAAAAGATTGATACATTTTATATGAAATAATAAAAGAACATATATTTTGGATGAAGTAAGAAATATATATATTATCTATGTTATATTAAAGAAGGTATCTATATATTATATATTATATTATCTATACATAAAAAAGGAGAGACAAAGACACCATATTAAGCCAAGTAACAGCATAATAAAAAGCCACTTGACAATTTTAGAATTAAAAATTATTATTCATAAGATTAAGCTTAGTGTCAAGAAGTCAATTGATTATTTTTACAATCATTTATAAAAAAAAAGTTTAAACGCCAAAATTTATCACCAAAATATAATTTAAATAAAAAAATTATATTTAATATTCTTCCCGCAACGCGCCGGTATGAATACGTGTCCTATTAAAAGTACTTCTCAATTACGTGTAAAATTAGATTGTTAACCAAAAGGCCCCTTAAGTTTGGGGATAAGTCTATTTTAGTCTCTTTTAATATCTTGAGCACATATAATCCATTAAGTTTACAAAAACTGAGCAATTTTCATCCAACACATGAATCTCCCAAATTAATTATTTAAAATTTATGAAAATAACTTAGATTTTTCATGTGGCCAAGCTAAATAAGGATCATGATCGGGGTTTTCTTTTCTAATTTCATTTTTTCTCGACCGAGGTTTATTTTTAATACTGATATTCTTTTCCAACTTTTTGCTTATTATTTTGTGTAGACTTTTCTGCTTATCTTATGATCAATGATAAATTTTAAAGGAAAGAAAATCTCTATCGAAAAAACATGTGACATTTTTGTTAATTTTAGTGGCCCTGGCCCTTGTCTGGACCTTTCTGATCCATATCATGCTTGCTAAAAAATGATCATTTTTTATGGTATGTAGTTCAGTAGTTCTTTTATCCAAAATTTCTAATCCGTATCATGATTGCTATGAAGGTTTGCATGTTGTTGCAGTTCAACTTAACAATAATATACTATATTTGTTTATTTTCAAAAAATATAAATAAAATACTAGATGAACTTAATAAAAACTTGTCTTGTAGCATGAAAGAATAAGAAGATTGAAGTGTTTCAACAACACTTAAATAAATAAGCGGAAAAGGGTCAAAACTGCCCCTAAACTATTGGAGTTAGTACAATAATGCTCTTTGTCCGCCTATTTTGAAAAAATTGCCCTCACCGTTATCGTTTCGGCTCAAGAATGCCCTTACGACTAACGGTCATGTTAGATAAAAAAAAATTAATTAATTTCCACGTGTCATAACAGAAAAAGGGTCAAACATGCCCCTAGACTATTGGAGTTGGTACAATAACACACATCATCTCAAAAAATCTCTCCCCCCACCCCCTTCACCCTCCCTAGCGTGTGTGCATTCATATTCTTCTTATTCTTCTCATCATTTTTTGAGCTTGCACTCTATTTGAATAATCACTCCTAACATCATTAATGTTTTATTTTCAGACAACCAAAATTTTAGTCACCAATACTTTACGTCATACAACTTTCAAAGACCATGTTAGGAAAAAAAAATTAATTAATTTTCATGTGTCATCATCCCATTGGCCTAACTTAAAACTCACCTAAATTAAAATAAACTCACCCACGTTCTAAGAACCCTTTCCTCTATTTCTTTCTCCTCTTTCTTTTAAAAATTATTCCACCAACTAGAACTCACATACACCCATTTTTTTCCCTAAGCAAACAAAACTCTCTCGTATAGTTAATCACCTTCCTCTTTCTATTTCTTTGTCTATTAAATGTACACATCAATACTCCTATTTTTTTCCATCACGAAAATACCATTCATCATCAATTTTTCTTCCTACACTTTACTGCTTCATACAATAAGCTCAATCAAGTGTTTATTACAGTCACATTCACCAATAAATCGTATTCTCTCATATTCTCAGGCATATGATCTCAAATATTTTTCTTAATTTAACCGTCTCTTTTTTAAAATTGGACGTGTTGATATAACCTGAAGAGCATCCTCGTACAATAGCTTAATTTATGGACATGATCGGATGTTCAGACTATGCTGAGCCAATGAAGAAGAAAAAGGTCGAGGTCCGAGCAGAGACCAAATAAAACATTAGTATAATCAAAATTGGATGCGGAGTTGTCAGAAAATATGCAACAAAAGATATTGCAAATGCTCAATGATTATTACCATTGACACTCTGTTAGTGTTTATATAGGGTCTTTGAAAATTGTATGACGTAAAGTATTGGTGACTAAAATTGGTTGTCTGAAAATAAAACTTTAATGATATTTGTAATGATTATTCTAATAGAGTGCAAGGTCAAAAAAGGATGAGAAGAACAAGAAGAATATGAATGCACACACGCTAGAGGGGTAGGGTGAAGGGGGTGGGGGAGAGATTTTTTGAGATGAGGGGTATTATTGTACCAACTCCAATAGTCTAGGGGCAGGTTTTACCTTTTTTCCTTTATGACACGTGAAAATTAATTAAAAAAATTTTTATCTAACATGGCCGTTAGTCGTAAGGGCATTCTTGAACCGAAAAGATAACGGTGAGGGCAATTCTTTCAAAATAGGTGGACGGAGGGCATTATTGTACCAACCCAATAGTTTAGGGGCAGTTTTGACCCTTTTCCGATAAATAAATGATCATACACGTTAAGTTAATCATTTAAAAGTAAATAAAGACATACTTTGTATAATAGTTAGTATATTGAATATTCTCACATTATGTATGGACGCACATTTTGAAGAAAGTTTATTCAAATTTTTATACATTTATGTGTGTATGTTGGTTTGGATCATTTTTTATATAACAAATCAAACCAAAGGCACATTGATTTTTTAATTCGACTTTTCGGTTGATATAATGTTGAACACTAGATAAGACTGTATTGGGGAAAATTGTATCCATATATATGGTGACGTGTTATGACACGTGCAATGGTCAATGAGTTATACTAAGCTACGGTTCAAGAATTACAAATCAGGTATGGATAAGGAAAAAGGAAGAGGCACGAGACGAGAGGATCAGCGCCCGTTCCTGTTTAAGCTTATTTACATACGAGCGATAAGAAGAATGAACCTGGCTAAAGAAAAGGATGCAAATACGGTATGTAAAGGGTATTAAATGCTGAAGCCATTAAAGAATATATACCTTCAATGTAATGATTATGTAACGTAGCATTTAATGTCATTAATTACTCATAATAGCCTCATTATGACTTAGGCATAACGTGCATTCCCAAATGGACCTATAAAAGGAGAGATATGTAATCAGTTGAGACACAAGTGACTATTGAAATATACTTTGATTTACTTGCTTTCTGAGAATATCATTTTCAAGTTCCTTTCTTTACATACTTTTTCGATTATCAGTAATCCGATTCTTCTAATTTCTAGCTTTGGCTAAAAATCTATTTTTTGGTTAAACAAAGAGGCCATTGGGTGCTGCTCCAAAAGCAATTACAAGTATTTTGCAATATTGCTTCGTTTTTCTTTAGTCATCCTATATACGTTCTAACGTAAATGGTTAGAAGAAACTTACCACATCTCCACGAGAAATTCCAAGCTCAGACAAAGCAGAAGCAAGCCTTATACATCGTGCATGTGTCTCTTCCCAAGTATACTTCACAGAAGGTCCATCAATGATAGAAGTTCTTCCTCTAAAAACGTTTGCTGCTCTCTCCAAGAAACTTATGGGTGTCAATGGAACATAGTTTGCTGAACATTCAAGCAAACCCTCCATTGATCGCAATGCCTCAGATTGAAGATTCATTGAAACCTGACACAAGTGGCGAGGCCTCTGAGCATTTATAGGTTTAATTTGAACTGAATTGGTACTATAAATAAGATTTCGTGCCAATCCTGACTGACTCATGGTGATGGTTGAGAAGAAGTCAGAGGGAAGATTGAAGAGTAGCATCTGGAACCTTTCAGAACTAATGACATATATTGGCAATGTGAAGATCATGTTAGAGTTTTTTTTTCTTTTCGAAGATCATATTAGAGTTGACAAAGCAAAAAAGAAAACTCGAATTGAACATTTCTTAATTGTTTCTTCATCGTGTTGGCAATGCCAAGTATTATAAATCAGCAATTAAAGCACAAACGTGAGCTTGCGCGGATATGATGGGATTTCCAGCGAGCAGTCAACTTTTAAATTTTTGTACTCAGTATTATTTCACTTTACCATATAATCAAATGAATGAACCTCTAAGTGAATAAACCATTACATCGGTACTTTTCTATCTGGATGGACATCTCCTTTTTAAGCAAAATGACGATACTCCGGAATACAATAACTAGACTAACAAACTATATTAGAAAGGAGGTCTACTACACATGACTGAATAAAATAAAAACAGAAGAACACGACAGCGTTTCACTAACCACAGAGAAAGAAGAATAAAAATAAGAAAGTATAAACCAAAATGGACCAAAATATCACCACGAATCAAATAAATGATACATAATAAAATAATTGTAGCAGCAAAATTGTGGAAAGTAGATTTAAACAAAATTGCAAGCTGCTCAAAAAATAGGCCAACTAGATCTCTGGACAGAAAAATAATTTCTAGCGATTTGCTGAGTACATTTCCGATTAGTCTAGAGCAGCTATAATTGCGTCAACAACTTCTTGGGTGGTGCTATCCCCTCCAAGGTCCTTTGTCCTGACTTTTCCCTCTGCTATTACACGTTTTACAGCTGTTTCTAAACGATCAGCAAACGATGGAAATTCAAGATGTCTAAGCATCATTGCTGACGACAGAAGAAGTGCCACTGGATTGGCTTTCTTAAGCTTCAAAATCTTTTCATTGCCAACATTCCCAGCTGAAGCACCTTGCTCAAAAACTGCTTGATCAGTCCCAACACTTCCTGAGAAAATCACAGACATACATTAAATCTCATAAGCAGCCTAATGCTCAAGGAAGAAACACTGATAATATTCTAATTGTTCCCTGAGAGATGCTATAAATGATCTGTAGAATAGAAAAGCACAAATGCACTTAATCTTTCTTCCAACAATGAAAAGTTAGAACAAGTACTAATGAGCATTTATTTACAGTGAAGTTTGAAAGAACATAACGATCTATAAATATATCCAAAAAATAAAAGGAAAAGACAAAACCAACTTGAATAAAGTAATTGAGCAGCAGTATCATTCCCTTGGAGCAAGTGCAACCTGGGTGGATGAAATTAGGCAGCACGGAGGATACCTGCTTGGCCTTCACCAATATACCTACTCCGGGTGATGATCAGCGCAGTAGACAAGAGTTGGATCAGTGGTTGTACCCACTGGATAAATGGACGGGAAACTGTCTGAATTTGACATACACATTGCTGTTTCAATCCCCAGATTCCAACAGTATTGGCTTGTGATGTAACAAGGCTTTAGGTAGAACATGCTGCTTTATCTTTTTAAAGAATTCACTATTCCATAGAGAATAGAAATATCTTTTCCCAAAGCAGCAGATCTTTCTCCTTCCTTACACCCAAGTAAATATGTCTTCCAATAGTGGTGGATCTACAGGTCCATCTCTTATGGAACTTTTAAAAAATCATAGAGTTTGATGGCAGAGAAGCATTCAACTTTTCTAAAGCAAACTCGAGAACATTGCAATCTCCACAAAAGAATGTGCTCAAGCTGAGCTAGGGCATCCTCTTCAAACCTTCCAAAATGCACCCTTAACGTTTGGTCAGCTTGAACACATTCTATCATCTTTGTAACAAGGGAGGAGTAAATGTACTGACACCAGCATTGGCACTGGTTCATCAAATAGTTGCACGGTTGTTGTAGCCATCTCCTCTAATCCTTGGCTCTCCAGTATGCTGTGGACTGTGTGACTTCCTTTCCTGATTTGTCAGACAGAGGCAGTTAATTTTTGTCACTTACCTCTATTCCTCAGCTCAAGCTAATCGTTATGACTTTGGTCTGAATTCTTTATCCCCGAACTTCACTATCTTCAATGGCTGAGAAAAATCCCTAACGAAGATCATGCTTCTAAGTAGACCTCTATCTACACCTCCATTGGGTCAAGATATTATTTTTTGATTTCTCACGTGGTATCCAATATGATTCACCTATACGAAAGCCAAAAAGTTTGTCTTCACCACATGGATCAGAGCCTAGAATTTTATTCCTTTTATATGCTGAGAGGCTGAGACGACTTATTCGTCTGCGGTTGAGCCTTACAACTTGGCCTTGATTTCGTGCACCTACCAGCTTTCGATTTTTTTTATTTTTATTTTTTGATAAGGTAAGATTTATTAATAAAAGTACCAAGATGGTACAAAAGCGAACAACCCAGCTGCTTTCCTTTTAAATGGAATTTTTTTTCTTCTGGCTGAGTCGGCCCAATTACAACAACTTCAGTTGTTAGTGTTCCCCCTCTTCCCATCAGTGAGCAAAAGCTTCTGATCTGGCTGAGTTAATCTCAGTTTGAATTCCCCACTTGTCACAAGTTGCTTGGCTCTTTATGGTGTTTTGAGAAGTTGCTTGGCTCTTTATGGTTTTTTGATGAAGTTTCTTGGCTCTTTATGGTTTTTTGATGAGTTGCTTGGCTCTTTATAGTTTTAAGGGAAATTTGTAGCATTCACATATGGCCATCTCTTTTTGTTGAAAATACATTTGACTGACCTCTCTGACGCCTTATCTTCTGCACCCAATTCATCATCTTAGAAAAAATTGACACAAGTATCTCCAATTGATTGCATCAAATGTCAGCGTCACCGGAATTTTCTTGTCCGAAGCCCCAACACAAATTCTAGCCTATTGAAGGTTTCTCGTGTTCCTTAAAACCTTGTTAAGTTCCAAATAACCACCACAAACGTCTCCGTCTATTCAGACAGGATATCCATCACAAATGCAATGGAAGTCCCACCAGTGACTTGGTTTAGGATTAGGCTAATGACAGTGCGATCAGAGACCAGTAGTCAAGGAAGAGCTTCTGACCTTCGAAATACCATTCACCCACCTTGACTCTCTGTAATAGCCTTCACAGGTAATCGGCAGGGGGACAATGTGTTATTCATCTTACTGATCCATGTTCTAAGCCCATCTCTACACCTCCAGAACATGAGGCACCTCTGTATGTAAGCTCCGAATTTCAAATTAAACATTTATAACATGATTTGATCCTTAGCTACTGAAGTTTCTTCTATTGAATTCTATGATCCTCCTCCACTAATTTCATATGTGACTTTAGCTCTCATTTCTAGCCAGCTACTGAGAGCAGCAACCTCTCTTTTAACGTAATGTGCATAAGGTTTTTTTGCTACCTTTTTTTCTGAGGTATCTTTTGCATTTAGGTTATGTCTTCCGAGCCTGAGCCCGCTATCTCTGGCATGTTTATGTTCGACCTCCTTTTGCCTTGCACAGCTTGAATAAGAACATACTGAATAAGTGGTAGCTATAGTTGTAATCTCAATGTGCAAAGATTTCCATGATCTCTGCAAGGATTTCCCTGACCTTCTGATGCCAATCTGGTTGTACTGCAAGTCCAACGGATGATGCACTTAAACAGTCATCCTGCTTATTCCTTTTCCTTTCAGTACCTCGTAACAGCTCGATCTTCTGTTACTGCAATTTACTAATTCTGTCTGCCAATATAATATGAGTCTTCTATCCATTTAGAACATTTATTGGATCGATTCTCTGTAGTATAGATATACTTAAATTACCAAGAAAATCCATCTACAAAGAAGCTAGTTGTTTTGGCAGCTGGGAAGTTAACAGGTTTAGATCACCGGAACTCTATTTGATAAAATGTGTGTGACAGATTAGCCACCAAATTAAGGGTGTCTTAACTTAGTGAAATCTTAAGATCAAACTGTCATCTATAGACAAAAAAAAAAGGCTGCTAATGCCAGCGAAAATCAACAGCTTAGCATAATAGAGAGATGTAAATCATTCAAAAAATGTCTGAAGGATTTACCTCCTGGCATGACTCCTGTTCCACCAGCTAAACCAGCAGCTGTATTTGCAATTAGGTTCCCGTAGAGGTTGGGTGTCACCTGCATGATCGCAATGGTTGAAGTTCAGCAACAAGCTTACCAGCTATGTCAAAATGAGGAGACAAGTTAGAATCGGGCAGCTAATAACACACGAAAAGATTGTTTGTGCATTGATGCAGGAAAGCTGATGACTCTTAATCTAAAGCAACCACAGTAAGAAAGGCAGGGAGGGTGATACCTATCTTTACTAATCTTAATTTTTCCCATACATGGTTTCTCACTGATATCCTATATTTTGATAAGTAAGGTAAGCTTTTATAGATGTATAACCAGAAACAAGCATATGCTTGAAGCCTGGACATTGCCAGTTACAAGCTTCTGTTAGTTGTAACAGAGTATGTAAGGAGTTTAAAAAGTCAAATATGATCTCAACATCCTGAATAACATTTATATTTGCCATGTTCTCCCAAAAAGATAGCAACAACAACAACAACAACTACCCAGTAAAATCCCACAAAGTGGGGTCTGGGGAGGGTAATGTGTACGCAGACCTTACCCCTACCCCGATAGGGCAGAGAGGATGTTTCTGATAGACCCTCGGCTCAGAAAGACGAAACCAAAAACAAGAAAAAATAATTCATTAGTAACTCCAGTAGAATCCGTAACAGTAACAGAAGCATAACAACCACAAGAGATAAATGACATGCAATAACAGTAACCAGTATCCAAGGCCCGGGGCTAAGATAAACGGCTAGGATAGTGTGGACTCAACATAAACTACAAGCCATCTAAGATCAACCCTAATCCAACCCCGCCTCACTCCGGGTATGAAGTAAGGAAAGCTCTACTACCCCTAACCTACAACCCTAATGCTTGACCTCCAGACCTTCCTATCAAGGGCCATGTCCCGGGAAATCTGCAGTCGTACCATTTATCCCAAAAAGATAGGAAAAGTATATATTTAAACTTAAGACTAAGTATATTCTGGCATTCCTCTCTCTCCAGGTAGTCCACCAAGCTGCTGGGATAGCATCCATAATCTTGTGTGAGTACCTCTCAGTCCCTTGACTGTAGGAATACCAAAACAGTTCTAGGCATAGCCCAATTGAGTACAGAAGAGTGAGAAACATGTCCCAGAGCTAATCAGTGATTCTACACTGCAAAAATATATGATTTGCATCCCCTACTCCGTAAGTTGCACCGAGTGAGGCAAGCATTTCTTCTCACCAACCAAGCTTACTGATATCCTATTATTTTACAAGAAATCAAAGAGGCCAGTCAAGGGAATCCCAGGTGCAAGATTATCCAAGTACCTAGGTTGTAAATGAAGGAGAAGGGAAAAGACTTCAATATTTTTGCAGACCTTGTCATTTGGACTCTGTTTTTCATCACATCCTTGGTCTTGGCAGTTGGCAGTTGGCAGTTGGCAGTTGGCAGTTGGCAGTTACCAGTAAGAACACAAAATTAAGAAGTCAAAATATAGGCTAGAAACAGAGTGCCAAGACTAGGCCCTTTGACTATGTAAGCAACCTAATGACCATTCCTAACTTCCAATATTATTTGCTTATTATTAATCCATAGCCAAATACCATATGAACTAGTCTCATAGCACCTTCAAGCGAGTTTCGAACTTCAAAAATCAAGCAAATTATCCAACTGCACACAAACAGCAGATAGGACAAGCTCTCAGCAAGCCCATCCTCTCCTCAAGGACTAACTAATGGATGACATTCACCACTAGATTTCTTTTTGATAAATTTGGATGACACTGTTAGATATCAGATGTAAAAGAAGCTAGAATTTAAGGACGGTAGTAAAGAGAAAAGCCACGGAAGCATATCCCTATACCATGACATCAAACTGTTCTGGCCTTGAGACAAGTTGCATGCAGCAGTTATCCACAATAATCTCCTCGTACTGTATTTCTGGATATTTAGTTGCAACTTCCCTACATGATTCTAGGAATAGACCATCTGCAAGTTTCATAATGTTGGCTTTGTGCACAGCTGTAACCTTCTTTCTTTTGTTTACATCAGCATACTCGAACGCAAATTTTGCTATACGCTCTGAACAATATTTTGTTATCACCTGGAAAAGGGAAAACGTGAAAGTATAGGATTAAAGCAAGTCATGAAACAGGAGAACTTTACAGAGGAGTCGATACAAGATGAGGAAGAAGATTGATAAAGAGAAAAAGAACAACTACATTTTTTAGAAGGATCAACAAGCAAAGAGTAACATTTAAACCATATATGCAGAAATTGGTAAAGTCACAAAATGAGAATTCATATAACGAAAAGATCACGTGCATCTTGCTAAACTGAGCCATTTCTCTAGCCTTTTGAAGTGGCCAGGTAAAGGTAAGCTCTAACAGTGTAATTCTTCCTCATGACAGACCACAATCAAACAGGTCAGCTGCAGCTGACAATGTATACACTTCACTCAAGATTACATCATCTATCAAGGATATTTATATGATAATAATGTCAGTGATATATAAAATGAAGAAGCAGCAAAGCTTCAGGAAATATGCACTCTCCAGCACAAGGATGGAGCACTAAGTATTTCCCAAAAAATGTGCCCCGTATTGCCCAAAATGGGGCCTACCATACTGAACTACTAAGGAACCAGTGCATTAGTGTGCACATTGTGGTCCTACTGGGCCTTATGCATACAACCAGACTAATGAGCCAGAACATGATTATGATCTAAATCTCAAGGATACCTGCCGAATCAACTAGCCCCGAAAATGGATGGCGCTTAAGCGCGCGACCTACACCCGGTCGTCGGGGCAAGTGCCAGGCCCCTCCGCTTATTGATATGCTTAAACTCAGTGGATAGTCCCGCCTGACCTGGGGTCGCGGTCGGAGTGCCTAAGCGCGATTAGGGTCGGGGAGCCCAAACATGCGACGGGTTGGAGCCGCGACATTACAAGAGTTGAGTTTCAAGCACCACTTGTCGTGACGTCTGTCGCCATGTACAGAGGCGGATTCACGTGGAAGGGCATGGGGCACGTGCACTCATGCTCCCCTTCTTAGTCTGTGTACCACAGGGACATTTTTCGGATAAAGTACTTAATTTTTCACGTGGGAACCCATGGTCAAAAGAGTATTTGGTGCGGTGGTAGCTTTGTACACCATTGACCCCCACATCTGGTGTTCGAATCCACTCGCCTATCTTCCATCTCTAAGACATTTTTTTATTTCTATTTCTCTTTTTTCGATCTTTTCTGTTCTGTTCAAATCCCATACCCTGTCTTTCTTTTTTTTTCTTTTTTTCCATGCATTCTTCTCTTTTTTGGTTCACCCTTTGATATATCCTTGAATTAAATATTGAGTTTAACACTTGTAACTATAAATAATGATGCTATTATTGATAGTTCTCCAAGGTAAGTTTTAGAAAACCAAATCAAACGCCGGGTCGGATAATGGTGCACCCATCTTGCTGAAATCCTGGATCCGCCTCTGGCCATGGACTCACATTTAGGCCAACCGCATGCTCGGGGCACATGGGAAGCCGATCCGTCCCCCGGGCGGCACGCGGCTATCAGCTCTCGCCGCAGCTCCAGCAGTCCACCGACAGCCGACGGGTTCGGGACTGGGACCCCGTGCCCAGCCCTCAGAGCCAATTCTTTTAAGTGCACATTCAAAAACCAAAACAAGGCATAGCAGCATCCTTTTAGCAATTTGAGAGCTCAGAGTACCCAAATGCACATAAGAGCCACCTACACGTGCAATTCTACTTAAAGTAGTGCATGATCCCTTTTTTAGATACAGTAAAATTGGATACAACAACAAAAACTATGCTTCAATCCAAACTATTTGGGCCTGGCTACATGAATTCTCAATATCAATTCGCACCTCGTCATTTTTTTCATCTTCTCACATGGGCAGAGGTTTGCAAAGATTATGAATCTAAGAGACTCGCATAACAAACTAAGATGAAATATTCTCAGAACAAAAAAGTTGCAGTACCTTAAGGCTCTCAACGACACCGGGAACAACCTCATGCTCAAGGCCAGCATACTCTCCTTCAGTATTCTCCCTAATCACAACAATATCCACATCCTCATGCCGCGTAGGCAACCCTGGGAAAGTGAAACAATGCACAATAGAAGCGTACAGATCAAGCTCTTTCCTCATTTGCACATTCAGCGAACTAACACCACCGCCGACCGGTGTTTTTAACCCTCCTTTTAAACAAACCTTATTCTTCTTAATCGAATCAATTACTTCCTCCGGAATACATTTCATATCACCGCGTACTTCGTACCGCTCAAAGTAAACGGGTGCCTTCATTGCCTGCATCACTTGTTCCACTGAATCGGTTACCAGTGGACCAACGCCGTCGCCTGGGATCAGCGTGACGGCTCTTGACGAGGCGTTAGTGGTGAAACAGCGATAGGTTGATTGTTGGATCAGTTTTTTAAGGATTGGGAAGGATTTTCGAGCCATGGTTTGATTTTGATTTGTTTGTGTTGAAATTTTCAGTACGATGCCTTTTGGTCAGTGATAAAAGCCATTAAATACGAGAGTCCTAAAAAAGAAAAAATTGGAATATTGAGAAGAAAGAAAGAAAGCGGAGATGCGCGCCACATTTTGCGTGAACCGCTGAAGAATAGCCGGTTTCGAGAATCCATCATATGACCAAACAGCATCTCATTCCATAATACTCTTCCTCAAACTAATATTTTCTCCAGAACTATAATATTTTCTCAATTTCATTTTACTTTGGCACTGTTAATCCTTTGCAAAAGGAATATTTCATCTTTTATTTTTAAACTAGTCTTAGTACGCGCCGTAAGCGTTTATCCAAATCAATGAATACACTATTTTAAAATATTATATAAATAGTATTAAGCAATATGTTGATTTATAAAAAATCTAATACAAACACTCATCAGATAAAACTCTAAAATAAAATATTTACCCTTCACATCTCACATAAATGATATAATCAATTAGAATATCAATATATATTGTTTGTTGCGAATTTACCAAAATTTTCATTTGGCAAGTATGACTGAATATTTATTATATGCTTTTATCACGGTGTTTTAAATATTTGTCAAACAACACAAATTTAAAAATTGAACTTCTTGTTTGTTATAGATTCGGAAAAGAGATTGAATAAGTCATAAGTAGATGTAAAATATAAAAATGACTTAATACTAAAAACTACACAGAGTCATTTTTTGGCAAAAAATACCACAAAAATCAATTGCTTGAATGAATAGAAAATAAACGAAAAATAATTAACGTCAACTCATTAGAATATAATTTATCTTCACTATTTCAATCTCATTTTTTTCATGTTTGCATTTAACCAATCTAATTCTTAATATTATATTATAATCAAATTTATTTTTCGATTCCTTTACCGCTCATGTTCTTCATATAAAAATAAACTCATGCACTCAAATAGTTATGTCAACTCGAAAAATAATTTTAATTTATATGAAGAATTTAGAAAATAATTGAAAAATATTAAGTCTTTAGTTAATTTAAAGACTTAGTTATTTGTTTACAAAAATATTTCTTTTGTTTGATTTAAATTTTTAATGTTAGCTCATCCTGAATTTGAAATATTTAATTTTAGTTATAGTTTTATCAATCCAATAAGCATTATATTTTCAAATAGTTGAAAATCCAATCACATTTCACTTTTGGATCTTTGTGTTTGCAGAGTTGTTAGTGTTATTGATTTTCGCCAGCTACCCATCTCTCTCTCTCTCTCTCTCACTCACACACACACACTATTTTTAATTTTTTAAGTTATTTGTTCAAATTGTTGAGCGTAGTTTTCAAATATTATACAAAAATTGATGAACTATTTGATCAGGAAAGGAGCTGAAACATAATATATAAATATATTATAGTTCATATATTAATTTTTTAATAACATGGAAGAAATTATTGTTAATTTTTGTAGTTCAATTGAAAAATATTTATATTAATTAAACTTGTAGTTGATTTTAAAGTTCTAAATATTAAATTATAATTTTTATATAATTCAAATAGGAAGGATTGGATGATATATTTGTCATGATTTTGTAAATGACAAAGTATAAAATCATACTATCTACATTATATAATTCAAAGATATAAAATCCTAATTTAATACAATTGACATAATTCAAGAAAAATCTAGGGTTAATTAACCGTCATAACTCAGCGAAAATGTGTAATATAATGAAACATCATATTTAGGAGAAACTTTAGTGTAATAGTCATGAACCTAAAAAAAAATTGCATTCTCAAATAAGATCAAAATAAGAAGGTGAAGTAGTAATGTGAAACTCGACAGACAAATTAAAATCATATTTTTTAACTATTTTAAAATCCTCACTGTTTTGATCTGTTTCTAACTTGTCCATGTTTTGAATTTTTCCTTACTTTTATAATAAATATGTTGTATTGTTCAATAATGAAAGATTTTATATATGGTAAAATTTAAATGAAGTCCTAAATATTGAGATTTTATATATAGTTAAAATAAGGAAATATTTGATTAGCAATAATTTCAAACTCCTAAATATTAGGAAATAATTTAAATTACTATTTTGTCTAAAGTAAAATCTAATTTTAAAGGGTAAAAAAGGCGAACGATATTTCGCTAAGGGCCTTCGTGCTTTTAATATTGTATAGATAGTACTCCCCCGGTTCACAATAAGTGTCAAATTTACTTTTTTATTTTGGTTCAAAATAAGTGTCCAGTTATGTAATCAAGAAAGAATTCAATTTGTTTTTACAAAATAACCCCTATGTACATATCCCTAAAAAGTTTTCTTATTCCTCACATTAAATGTTTAATTAGGGGTAGTTTAGTCATAGTAGGTATTTTCGTATAAAATTTAGTATTTTCTTAATGGGCATGCTAAAAGTAAATTGAACACTTATTGTGAATCGGAGGGAGTATAATTTAATGTTTTAACCAAAAATTTTATTTTTAATTTGTTCAGTTACTCCTAATTAAATGATTTATAGTCACATAAATCTTATAGTAACATGTTTAAAACCAACTAAGGCACATATATTAGAATAAAAAAAAGTAATTGCTTATTATTTTTTTGTAAATAAATATCTAGAGAAAAAATAATTAAAAGTTTATAAAGCAAAACTAACATATCATCCCAATTTAATTAGTGAGAAGATCCAAAATTATCCTGTTATCATTGACGTCAACATATCATCTTGTACTTGCCTTTATCCTTACCAACCGCATGAGGTAAAATATGTTCATATTTAATGATAGCATATGAAAATAATACGTAAATCGAAAACAGAAGACAGTCGGATCCGAAGGCAATGATCTCGTTTGTTACTAAAGAGAACGATATTTATAAAGGCGAAATAAATATCTGCCACCCGGCAGCATTCAATGAAGAATATTTTATATATTAAGTGCACGATCTGTTACAGAGAACATGACATTCATTGTCTATAGTTACACATTCTTCAATGGCCCTCATAATTATCATTTAAGAGGGGCTTGATCCTAGGACCTTATTCCCTAGGTGCAGCTTAGGGGTGGAAAATGGGAGGGTCGGGTCGGATATGAGCGTGTCGAAAACGAATAATTCAAAAACGAATAAGTTATCCGACCCAACTCATATTTGATACGGATAAAAAATAATTTATCCAGCAAATAATTTGGATATCCATATTATCCATGGCTTCTTGAATGTAATCACTTTTGGAAAAATTCCTAGTATCTCAAACTTGAGGATTCCCCAATTTGAGGCTTTACAAATGTAAAAGTTAAACCCATTAGTTATCCATGGGTTATTCATTTGGTTGTCCATTTTCTAAGTGGATAATATGTTTCTTATCCATATTCGACTCATTTTTAAAAAGTTTATTATCCGAACCATTTTTTAATAGATAATATGCGAGGATAATTATTATTTTTTAACCATTTTGTCACCTATTGTGCAACTCTAAATAGTGAGCTCTACGATCATTGTAAGGACACGAATATTTTGACAAGCATATACTACACTAGGTTCAAAGTTCAATACAATTTTATCTTCTTGCTAATTTATATTGTTATTATTGCCTCTGGAAGTCGGGAATCACAATATTTGTTGTTTTATCTCAACCCCGAGGTTAAGTCTTACATTTTTGACTAATCTATTTATCATTTTAGGATCAAATCGATTCGCTTGTTTATAAACCACGTATAAATTCAATTGTACTTTTTACGGGTGAACAATAACACTCTGATGTAATATAGTAAAATTCATTTGTCTAACTTTATCCATCTTTTTACTATACTCTCAAATCACTCTAAGGTTGAAGCCATCAAGCGTCAATACAAACGTGAGATTTTCTTACGCCATAGGCAATTAGATAGTACATAAATAAATTTAAGCTTTTTTTCCTTTTATTTAAATAAAAATTGGAATAGAAAACATAAAAATGAGCAATAGATTATATTCATGACAAACTTAACAGTGATTCTATGTCAAATGACAACAGGGATAACTCCTGATTGTTTTTTTCTGTTTTTAGGGGTCCTGATTTTGGTCTGTAACAAATTAAAAAATACTAAATAAAGGTTGAGATTATAAAACCATTAAAGAAGGGAAAATAACTTAAAAGAAAACCCAGTAATTCCTCCTTATTTCCTATTTTGTAGGGTGAAAATCATTTTTCTTCCGGAAGTTTACCTTAAAAATCAACCTCCCACCTAACTTTCAACATTAGGCATTTTTCCCTCTTACATCAATATCCGGCCATTGACCGGTAGCTCTAAAATGTTTGACCACTCTCCATAGGGCAAATCGTAATTTCACTTTTTATTTTATTTAATAAGATGCTCTAATTAATTATATACCTTTTTCAACTCTTGTTAATTGCCTAAAGATCCAAACGTTTTCGTTGCAACTCGTGAAGTTCTGCTTTTTGACTCACCATTAATATGCTTTATTTAATTGTTCTCCCATGTTTCTTTGTCTTGTTTCCTCATATTATCATGATTTTATGTTTTTGTTTAAAAATCAAGAAAGCTTTAATTTTTCAAATAGGATCAAGTCCATGAACCCTAAAGTAGTGACAGTGTCAGATATTTGTGGATGCTTTAGATTATTATGTTACATTGTTGTATACGTATAACTAAGTTGTCTTTTTTATGCTAGACATTGTTGTTCAATTTTCTTAAAGTTTAAACTAAGTTAATCAATTGTTATTATTTCAGGAATGTTTTTTACCTTAACAGTACATTGTATTGGTAGTTACTATCAAGTCATTAATGTGGATGACAATCATTATGGATTACTAGATTTGTTGGAAGATGCTCATAATGTTGTAATAGGAGGTCCGTCTACTTGGTTGGGGAAAACTACTTCCATAGAAGCTATTCATCTGATTAGTGGTGTTACAATAAAGTGGTTGATGATAATGATTTAACGACATTGTTTAATATGTACAAGGATTTGGGTAAGAGAGATGTTAATGTAAATTTAAACACAATAGATGAAAAACTTGATGATGTTGAGGGTGAAAATTTCTCGTGGACTGATGACGAGGAGGAGAAAAATATTATTAAGAATATACAAGTTCACTTAGATCATGAATAAAATACTGATGATGGTTTATCTGATTATGAATCTGATGATAATAGGTTATTTGATAGTGTTAGTGATAATGATAAAGCAATTGATCACTCAATGGCAAAAGTAAGTGACAAAATGCAAGGTGAGATTTTCAAATATACATATGATGAGAAATTGAAGAAAGAAATTATCGTGCTTAAAGAAAGGCAAACATTTAATGATGTGCATCATTTTAGAAAAGTTATAGAAGAATTTGTCCGTCAAGAAGGTTTTCCTAGTGAAAAAAAAAAGAATGAGAAAAGAAGGTTTATCGCTTTTTGTAAAGGTAATGGATGTGGATGGAATATTTTTGTTTCCCCTTATGGTGATGGAATTACTTACAAGATCAAAATATTAGGTGGTCCACACACATGCCTTCAAGATATGAAAGGTTATGGAATAACTTCAAGATGGATCGCTAAACAATTTGAGTCAGATTACAAAGCCGACTATGATTTATCTGCGGATAAGCTTTATGTTTCTTCGAAGGAAAAATATGGCATTGATGTTAGTCGTCAAAAGCTAATAAGGGTCATAAAGAAAGGAAAAGAAATAGTTGCTGGAGATTATGAAAAGAGTTATGCCAAAATACCACAATACATAACAGTTTTAAAAGAGACTAATCAAGGTGTTATAAAGTTAAAGTGCATTGGTTTAGATCTATTGAATCCCAAATGCAATCCAATACTTGAAAATTTTTATATTAGCTTCGAGGCACAGAGTTATGATTTTGTTAACAGTTGTAAACACTTTATTGGTATTGATGCTTGTTTTTTGAAGGATCCATTTAAGGGGCAATTACTTGTTGCTGTTTCACTTGATGCAAATTCAGGTATCTTTCCTCTAGCAACCATAATCGCTAATAAGGAGGATGGGCCGACACGGGAGTATTTTCTTGATTGCTTGTCTAAATCTAGTGGAGATATTGGAAGCATTACATTTATGAGTGATAGACAAAAAGGGCTTAAAAATGCTGTTAAAAATATTTTTCCTATGGCCAATCATAGATTTTGTGCAAGGCACTTTTATAACAACTTTAAAGTGAAACATCCTGGTCCAAAGCTAAGACGGCTTTTCTGGGCAGCAGTTAAGGCTTACAATGAGCAAGACTTTTGGCAAGTTATGGATGAAATAAAAGAAATAAGCAAACCTGCTTATAATTGGTTGTTGTATGACTGCAAAGAATCACTAGGGAGTTGAGCAAGGCATAAATTTGATGAGCATGTAAAAATAATCATGTTACAAATAATATGACGGAGTCTTTCAATGCTTATGAAGTAAAGGTCATAGAAAAATCAATTCTTACTTTGTTGGAATGGATCAGAAGAAAAACTATGACTAGATTTCAATAGAGGTATGAAAAAACGCTTGCTCTGGAAACTCAAATTCCACCAAAAGTGAGAGAAAAGATTAATCAAAATCAGAAAAATGGGAGAAAGTTGCTTTGTTTCAGGGGTAGTGAATACTTATTTGAAGTACATGAGTTGAAAACTTACGTGATGGATATAAAGGTAATGTCTTGTAAGTGTAGAGAATGAAAAATTACTGGAGTTCCGTGCAACACACACTATGTTGTATGACTCATATTAAAGATGATCCTATCAGGTTTGTTCATCCTCTACTCACTACATGTTTTTATGTGAAGACTTATTCTAAAAAGATCAATCCAGTCCCAGATGAGTAAATGGCAAGTTGTAGATCATCCTATTATACACCCTCCTGAAGAAAAAGAGAAGAAGAGAGGTAGAAAATCAAAGAAAAGTAGAAGAGAATTAGATGAACAAACGGCAAAAAATAGATCGGTTCATTGCACCTGCAGTGTATGTCATCAAATTGGGCATAATAGTAGATCGTGTGGAAAGAAAATATCAAGTACAAACAAGGGAGAAACTTCATTAGTAAGTTTGTTACTATTTCAATTTTTAAATTCAAAATTCGTAAAGTAGAAAATACTTTCTTTTTCATGTTTTTAAGTTTTGTTTGTAAAAGTCTTTTTGTTTTTTCTATTTAGCATGGTAAGGTAGTGACGAAATTTTTCATTCAAATAAGTACTAAATATTTTAATGTTCCTAAATTTGCAACTTTCATTATGTTCTTGGATATATGAAGTGAAACATTTGTTTGTTGGGATAATGCATGACTAGCTTATTGATTAAACAGAAGACTTCATCACCTTTTTTGGAAATTTCTTCCTAGTCATTTGAACTTAATTTTTAAGTATCTTGTTCCTTTAAGTGAGTATGAAAAAAATTATTTGGAACTTAAATCTTGTTGTTTGATTGGTTGATAGTATAAACCATGTGTCTTTTCTAGTTTGCAAGCTCAATATTAAGTATCTTCTTACAATCTAGATGCATAATAATATTTAGCTTAAAAGTTGTGTGTCTTTGTTAAAAGTCCGTCCATGTTGCATGATATGATTTGTTGTATCGGTTATTTTATAACTTATTTCTTTGGATGTTATATAAGCAGAGGCGGATCTAAGATTGAGATTCTATGGGTTCAGCTTTTAAGGTTTTTAACACTGTACCCATTGTATTTTTAAAGTTATGGGTTCAGACCTACTATTTATTGGGATTTTAATAATTTTTTACATATAAATTTATGTTATGCATTAAAAATACTGGATTGAAATGAACCCGGCGATCAAACTCAACATCTGTATAATAGTATAATAAAAAATATTATTGTAACAAAGTTTCAACTATTCTGTTAGCTTTATAAAAGAGACAGAAATGGAGTAAAAAAAAAGAGAAAAAAGATCAATAAACATGAAGTATCAGAAAGGGCTGAGAACTCTATTGATAACAAAAGATATATAATTAATTAGAGCATTCTATTAAATAAAATAAAAAGTAAAATTACGATTTGCCCCTATGGAGAGTGGTCAAATATTTTAGAGTTGCCGGGCAATGGCCGGATATTTATGTAAGGGGGGAAGATGCCTAATGTTGAAAGTTAGGGGGGAGGTTGATTTTTAAGGTAAACTTGGGGATGGAAAATGATTTTCACCCTATTTTGTATGTTTATGATTGTATGTTATGCATTCAGCACTAGTATATTATTTTATTTATATTTTATTGCTTTAATTTCTTTAATGAAAATAATGGTTGGTTGACTTTAACTGCCCCTCATCAAGTAAAAATTGCACGGGGCGCCGTATTTGGTCGACCCCATTTAACCTATACCCATTTTTTCAAAAACTTTTAACTTGTACCCACTTTTTAAACAAATTCAGCTCTCTTTCTCCTCTTTCTTCTCTTCTTCTTCTTTCTTCTGCTGCTGTTGGTGCTGCGTTTTAGGAATATCAAAATGCTTCCTCGTGGCAGGATTATAAACATAATAAATCCTATGTCTGCTTCTACTCTTATTGCAAAGAAGAAAATCATTGGAAGATGCAACAATATCCACACTCTCGCCAATAAAAGTATATTAAGAACACAAATAGTAGATTATCATATGAGAAAAGCAAGACATATAACAAGGTTTTTTGACGTTGATGATAATGATGATGGTGCAGATAGTGATTCAAGTTCTGATTTGTTTGATTTACCAAATATCGACTTGGATTTCTGTTGAAGAACGAAAGCGTGATGTAACGACCCGACCCATCGTCTCATGTATCTCCGCCCCGTTTTCTCCATTTTATGCTTCTATATATTTCATTACATGTGTTTGGTGAATTTGAAGTAATTCGGATAGAGTTTGGTTGGAAATGAGACACTTAGTCTCTTTTAAGAAGACTTAAGTTGGAAAAGTCAACCGGATATTGACTTATGAGTTAGAGGGCTCAGAATTTAATTCCGATAGTTCGGTTAGCTCCGGAAGATGATTTAAGGTTTAGGAGCACAATCGGAAGTAATTTTGGAGGTCCGGTGAAGAAGTTAGCCTATTTTGACGAAGTTAGTATTTTGGCGATTTCCGGTTGATAAGTGATATTTTGATCCGAGGGTCGGAATAGAATTCTGAGAGTTGCAGTAGCTTCGTTAGGTGATTTTGGATATGTCTGCAAATTTTCAGGTCATTCGAACGTCGTTTGGTCGGGTTTCTGATCGAATGTGAGATTCGGAAGTTTTAGTTGAACTTAGGCTTGAATCCGTCGTGATTTGATGATTTTGTGTTAATGGTCGTGTTTTTATGATTGGAACAAGTTCGTATGATATTTTGGAGTAGGTTGGTATTTTTGGTTGGGGTCCCGGGGTCCTCGGGGTGATTTCGGGTGTTCAAACGGATCCTTTTTGGCTTGCAAAGACATCAGATTTTCTGCTATTGGTGTTGCAGACTTTAGTGCATCGCGTTTGCGTGGTGAGGGACGCGAATGCATAGGGAAATTTTGGGAGCCTGGAAGTTTTGCCTTCGCGTTCGCGGCATCTGGTGCTTCACGTTCGCGTTTGGTGTTCCGCGTTCGCGAAAGAGGATTTGGAGTCAGTGGAGTTTTTGTTATACGCATTCGCGTGAGTGGAGGACACGTTCGCGTAGAATCAGGCCATTGGGCATCGCGTTCGCATGGGGATATGTCGCGTTCGCGTAGTGTATTTTCAAATTGTAAAGTTGTTGGCCTTCGCGTTCGCGTGACCAGTGTCGCGAATGCGATGAAGAAAATGTTGGGCCGACAGAAGGGTTTTATAACATTTCCTCCGCGAGCTAAAGTCATATTTCACCATTGTTGAGCATATTTGGGAGATTTTGACGAGGGATTAAGAGGATTTCAACTAGGATTCGATTGGAGGTAAGTTTTATGAGCTGATTACGTGATTTTATTGAAGATTTATCATTGAAATCTCTGAAAATTGGGTGAAAATTGGAGAAATTAGGGCTTGGTTTTTTGTATTAAAAATTTTGAATTTGAAGGGGCTATTGAACTCCGATTTTGATAAATTTTATATGTACGGACTCGTAGCGAGACGAGGATTCCAAAAATGTAAATTTTTTAATTTTTCAAGAAGCAAGCCTGGGGCTCGGATTTTGCTAGTTTCGAAATTTTTGGTATATTTCGATTGTTTTCGATTGAGTATTGTTCCCTTAGCATATTGTAATGTATTCGCTCTGATTTTGGTTAGATTCGACGCGCGTGGAGGCTAATTTGAGGGAGAAAAGGCATCGCGAGCGAGGAATTTCACCGGTTCAAGGTGAGTAATACTTGTGAATGATATCCTGAGGGTTTGAAACCCCGGATTTGCACATCATAGTGCTGTATTGTGGTGACTTGTATGCCAGGTATGAGCGTGGGTTGAGAACCGTTGGGGATTATGACTTGGTCCGTCCCGGTTGTTGGTTTTTATCGCGTAATTGTAAATGATTTGTTGTTATCATTATGACTTGGGCTCATTGCCATACTTGGGGCTTATTGCCGATTATTTGAACTCTTTGTGAACTATCATCACTGTTTCATGAACTAAGCTATATTTTACTCAAACTTGGAGTTTTAACTGATATTTGAACTATTGTTTGAGCTGAGTATTATTGTTTTACTGACGCCCGAGGGGATTTTTGACTATTTTGGACTGATTGAGGTCGAGGGCCATATTTGAGGGCATGAAGAGTGATGTGAGGAGGCTTTCAGGCCTCGAGTGTTATGTGTGCATATGCATATACATGCATGGATCGGACTGCGCACCGCAGTAGTATATTATATGGATCGGGCTGCACGCCGCAGTGATATGTTACGTGGATCGGACTGCACGTCGCAGTATTATAGCGCTTGGGCTGTAGGAGCCCCTCCGGAGTCTATACACACCCCCAGTGAGCGCAGGGTACCCATGGATCGGGCTACGCGCCGTGGCGGTCATGTGCATTGCATTGCATTAATGCATTCATTCCTGTTTGAACTACGTGGCATGATCATTAGCACTCACATTNTTTCCTACTTGTTGAAATTTATTTTTGCAACTGTTGAAAAGGCATACTTTCAAAAGAGATTTTTAATTGAGCTTGAGATTTTCTAAAGGATTCTCTCAGTGTTACGGTTTTACTATTTCTCCAAAAGGGTTGTACTGTCTGTTATAGCATTTTGGAGTGCTCATACGTGTTTTCTTATCGATCAGATATTATTCGCTTTTATTACCACTGAGTTGGAAGTACTCACTTTACTCCCTGCACCTCGCGTGCAGTTGCAGGTACTGTTCACCCGGTAGCGTGTTAGTAGTGGATTGAAGTTATTGCAATCATAGCTAAGCAAGGTGACCGCCGGCGTTCGCGGCACCGAGATTCTTCTTCTTCTTGATTCCCAGATTTTACTCTATGTATTATAAACTTTAAAATTGTAATAAAGACCCTCCTAGATGCTCATGACTTGTGACACCCCGGTCGGGCTGTATTGGGTTGTATTTATATTGATTAATATCATTAATTCATATTCGAACTGTTATGTAACTGATTAACTGCTTTAAGTGGTGTTCTGAAATGGTCTGGCTGGCCTTGTCTTCACGAGAGGCGCCATCACGACCGGATTTGGGAATTGGGTCGTGACGAGTTGGTATCAGAGCCTAGGTTACTAGGTCTCACGAGTCATGAGCATGTTAGTAGAGTCTCGCGGATCAGTACGGAGACGTCTGTATTTATCCTCGAGAGGCTGCAGAACCTTTAGGAAAACTTCACTTTCTTGGAATTCTTATCGTGCGTACTTGATTCAGCTTGAGATATAATTCTTGAAATTCCTTCCACACGTCTGTATGCGCAC
>MU739094.1:199248-212335 GCA_026770625.1 Nicotiana glauca | reverse complement strand
ATTTCTTGTACTTAGCATCATCTTTTTGCTTCTGCAGTCTTTGTGGAAACAGAGGTGGTGGCCTAGTCTCAATTACTGGCTTGGGTCCTTTATCATCTTTCTCATTCCCCTCAACTGGCTTAGGGGTTAATTCTCCTTCGGGGTGATCTGTATTCTTCTTTTTCTTTGGAATTTCTTCTAGTACTCTTCCATTTCTCAAGGTAACCGCATTGACTTGAGCTTTAGGATTGGGCTCAGTATCACTTAGAAGAGCTCTAACTAGTCTATTGTTTTGAGCACTAGCAAGCTGTCCCATTTGACGCTCCAAATTTCTCACTGTTGTGATGAGGGCTTGCTGCTCAGCCATCAATTTTTTAAACATGTCCTCCGGGTGGCTTGTAGGATTCGCTTGTTGTTCAGACTGAGGTGTTCTATATTGTTGTTGAGGTGCTTGAGGCCTGTATTGATTCTGAGTGTCCTGGTTTCCACCCCAAGAGAAATTTAGGTGGTTCCTCCAGTTGGGATTTTAAGTATCCCCATACTGATTTGTTTGGCCTCGATTTGCATTACCCATAAAGTATACAGACTCTAGATTTGCTGGGCATAGATTGATCATGTGACCCTCTCCACATATTTTACAAAAAGCATGAACCTGTTGTACCTGTTGCTTGTTGATGCCCAAGTTCATCTTGCTGACTTGATTTGTCAGTGCAGAAATCTGATAATGCCGAGATGACATCTAACTCAAGAACCCCTGCAGACTTTTGCACTGTGTGTCTGCTACTCTCTCCCTGCCAATCGAGATTGCTCTTGGAGAATTTGTTCAACAATGCATATATCTCATCAAAGCTTTTCTCCAATAACTGACCTCCAGCTGCAGCATCTACCACAATTTTTGTTTCAGAATGTAGCCCTTCTATGAAAGTGTGAGCTAACACTTCATTCGTCTGATTGTGATGAGGACAGTCTCTGAGTAGCCCCTTGAACCTTTCCCAAGCTGAATATAAAGATTCTCCTGCTTTTTGTTTGAAGGCAACTATTTCACTTCGGATCTTTGCAGTTTTGCCGGAAGGAAAGAACCTTGCCAAAAATTTTCTTGCCAAATCATTCCATGATGTAATGGAATTTGCTGGTTCTGCCTTTAGCCATCGCTTAGCCTCGCCCAACAGAGAAAATGGAAAGAGTGTGAGCCTTACATAATCCATAGTGACTCCGTTAGTGATATAAGTATCACTAATCTCCAAAAAGTTCAGAATATGCTGCTGTGGATCCTCGTGTGGAAGACCCATGAATTGCCCATTTGCATGAAGCAGCTGGATCATACTCTGTTTCAGTTCAAAGTGCCCAGTGATCCTGGGCTTCACTATACTGGAGGTGACATTAGCAATGCTTGGCATCGCCACCTCCTGAACAGCCATGGGTTGCTCTTCTGCCATGTCCACAGGAAGTTGAACAAGTGCCTGAATATTATTCGTATCCCTTGCTTCCCTCAACCTCCTTTGAAATGTTCTCTCAGGTTCCGGATCAAAGCCTTGAAGTCGGTCCTGGCTTCGAATCCTACGCATTCAATCAAAGTTCCTAAGATTTGAACAACAATCAAGAAAAATTAGACTCGATGAAATAAACAATTAAAGCATAAACTAGCAAGTAGCTAATATTAAGTTCCCCGGCAACGGCGCCAAAAACTTGTTGGTCCCAAACGCACACGCAAGTATACGTGGTCGTACAAGTAATAAAGTGATAAGTTGAGTGTCGAACCCACAGAAACTTATATCTACTACTCACTAATACACCAATATTGTTATTCCGTCAAGCCAAATTCGAATTCAAGATGTTTAATTATGCTAATTATAATCTTAAATAACAACTAAAATTATCAAGTATCAAGTTGATTGTTGTTTGCAATTAATAGAGATAAATATTCCAGGGTTGTGATTTATTCACCAATTGTATTGTATTTTAACTAACTATCCCTTTCATATAATTCACTCATGGTTGTTAATTAGTCGATAAATGCTCTCATAGCCTTCTCCCGAAGTACTAATCACCTATTCTTAATAGATCAACGTCTATATTCCTATGAAATTAATCTATTAAAAATGCAGTAAAATCACGACATTTAATTAAGCAAGGTGATTAGGTATATTCCTATCCTAACCACAAATCCGCTCCCCTTGAGGGTTAAGATCCTGCTCTCTTTAATTCTTCTCTAATCTAAACATGACTTTTCCAAGCATAGTATAGATAGTAAATAGAACTTAACTGTTGGGCAAACAATTAAGCAATTAAACATAGAATTAAAGAAACAACCATATACGAATGAATTATAATCAAGATCAAGTTAATTTCAAACCACAATATTTATGGCTTCATCACAACCCCAGAATAATGGATGTTTTAGCCACTCATGTTCATACAAAACTCAAAATAAAAGTCTTAAACATAATATAAACAAGCAACTAGGAGAAAGTTTAGAAAAACTCTTTTAATTCTTGCTCCAAGATGATATATTTCTTCTCCTCCTTAGCTCCAAGAGTCTTCAATGGATTCTTCTCTCTAGAATGAATAGCATCCTTCCACTCTTGCACAAAATCTGATCTAACTCAATCATGAAGCTTTAATTAATGTTAGTTAAGTGGATACCTTTCATATTGATAATTTTACCCCTCAATAATTAATTTCCCGGACTGGATTAGTGCGGGCGCGCTAAACTCGCACTAATGCCCGCGCTAATGGAGTTTCTTTCTGCCTCAACTCGCGCTAAACTAGCGCGGGCGCGCTAATGCCCGCGCTAATGGGAATTCGGTAAAATGCAAAAAATGAAAGTTGTAGCCCTTTGAAATAGCTTTCCATCAATATATTATGGAGCCCAAACGGAGTTCCGAGCAAAAAGTTATGGGCATTTTACTCAACTTGATTCCAACTTGATTTATTTAGCTTTTACTCAGACTTCAAAGCCTCAAATTACTCAATTTCATCCCGAGTAAATTCTTAAGTTGGAAACTCTTCCTGCAAGGCATAAATCATGAAGTTAGTATAATTCATAATCATTTAAGCTCAAACATTTGTAAAATGCAGTAATTAAAGTGTTGTTACAACGACTAAAACACGAGTTTTTAGCCTATGATCATTATACGAGTTGTTAGACTAAAACACAAGTTGTTACATTTTTATCCTATATTTTTTCACCTGTTGCAGTTAGTTGTTAGAATTTTGTTTTCATTTTTGGTTATTTCTGCAAATGTTAGGCTTACTTAGTCGTAGAGACTAGGTGCCGTCACGACAACTCACGGGGTGAGGATTGGGTCGTGACATTTTAATAGCCACCAATGGTGGAGAGTCAAATACTTTCAAAATTTATTGATTAATAATTTCAATTCGAACACCAATTATGTTACATGAAATGAAATTGACAAGTTAAAACTTTATAGTAAAACAGTTGAAATTCATTGTATATGACCATGTAATTAAGTTAAAACTTGATTAGGGAGAATAAATAAGTTTCCGATATCAGCCTTATTCTCAAATGCCAGTGTCCTACTCTTCAACTACCTTCCTGCTGGCTGGACAAATGCAAAGTGGTGGACAACCTGAGACCAGTCATCCAATCCCACATTATTCTATGGAAGAAACCTACTGATGGATGGTTCAAGCTTAATCTCGATGGCTACGGTAAGGGTAATCCTGGCTTAGCAGGTGGAGGAGGAATTATTAGAAACTACAGAGGTGATCTGGTCAAAGCCTTTACATGTTTCTATGGCATATGTAGCAATAATATTGCTGAAGCTAGAGCTATTTTACAAGGTGTACATATGTGTAAGACTTTGGGGCGAACAAATATCCTTGTGGAATCTGATTCCTTGATGCTTGTAGATATGATCAACAAGAGGAACAAAATTCACTGGCAAATTAATCATAGAATTGAAGAAATTTAATATTACTGATGGTTAGATTTTTATTTGTGAATTTATTGCTCACATATTTGTATGTAATAACCTTTTACAAACATGAGCAGATCCTTAAGCTTTGAGGGCGTTAATCTTTTGCCCATTTATTCTTCTCTTTTTGCTATTATGTGAGGATTTGATTATTTTTTCCTTTTCTTCGGATGAAGTTTACTATAACCAATAGGAAAGACGAATAGTTCGGATCACGTGCATCCCTAGTACTTGTATTTGCATAAGATTTTCTCTCACAAGAATAACTAAATATCACATTTTCTAAATCCACAACAAGAATTCTGGTCATGACATATTAATCAATATGTCATAATGCGACAACATACATAAAAAGCATCCTCTTTTAAAGAAATATTAGGTGTGAAACAATCATAACATATGTATGTTTGCATTGAAAAATGTCAAAGTCAATCCCATTTTACATCATACCTACCTAACTGAATGTACAAGTTAAACAACGTAACTAGTTATTTTATATGTATTCAATTGTCAAGTTGGTCAAATAGGCTCATATGTAATTTATCATTTTGAACTTCTCATCAATTGTTCGTACTGCACCATTCTCTTTTGCAACTAAGGATCGTCGTGATATGGTGTCCATGACATTCAAATGATTTGGTAGCCAATTTTGTTGATTTGGTTTGGTTTGGTAGCCAACCTTGTTGAAATTATGAAAAGGATGTGAAAATTGTCAAATATTGTAGGCTTTAGAGATTGAGGTTTTGGCTATAAAAAGAGAGCTTCAACTCTCATTTCTATACACCAACAAAGAGAGAAAAGAGAGAGTAAGGTATTTCATAAACTATAAGAAAATAGTTTGTGAAGAAAAATAGAGTGTGAGAGATATTGTAGTGAGGTGAAAAAAAGCAAAAGAGTGTTTACTTCTTTTGAGGGTGTAGTGGTCTTAGGAGTGTTTTTACTCGTCACTACACAATGTAAAATTTCTCGCTATAGTGATATCAGTTGCTCCTCTTAGCCGTGAGTTTTTCTCTTATTCAGAAGGGTTTCCATATAAAATCTTGGTGTCATTATTGCTGCATTTTTATTCTTGCTGATTTAATCATAACTTAGTGTTTCCGCGTTTATCACTAATACCTTGAATACTATTTTTACAGGGTTTATTCCCAACAAGCGGTATCAGAGCCAAGGTTCTGTCTGAGTATGCTCTGTGGTTGCAGCACAGTCTGAACTTCCATATCAGAAAGGAATTACTTTGGTCTCATAATAAATAGTATTTGTATTTGTGATAAACAATGGAAGCCAACACTAATAGAATGGTTACTTTGAATGGCACAAATTATGCCATTTGGAAGGGCAAAATGGAAGAATTTTTCTATGTCAAGAATTTTTATCAACCTATCTTCGCTACTATAAAGCCTGAAAATAAATCAAATGAAGAGTGGAATTTGTTACACAGGCAGGTTTGCGGTTTTATTAGACAACGGGTTGACGATAATGTTTTGAACCATATTTCTGGAGAGACACATGCTTGGACCCTATGGGAGCACCTTGAAAGCCTGTATGCTCAGAAAACTGGAAACAACAAGATGTTTCTAATAAAGCAGATGTTGGGTTTAAAATACCACGATGGTTTCGCGATAACAGATCATCTGAATAATTTTCAGGGGATCATGAATCAGTTATCTGCTATGGACATTAAATTTGATGAAAAAATTCAAGGCTTGTTTCTACTTGGTTCTCTATCAAATTCTTGGGAAATTCTTAGAACTTCATTATTAAATTCTGCTCCAGATGGTGTGATCTCTATGGATCTTGCCAAAAGTAGCCTTTTAAATGAAGAGATGAGAAGAAAATCTCAAGGTTCCTCCTCATCAGATGTCTTGGTGACTGACTCTAGGGGAAGAAGCAAGAATCGGGGTTCTCAAAATAGAGAACATAATATAAGCAAATCCAGAAGCAGACTTAAAGATATTGAGTGATATCATGGCGGGAAGAAAAGGCACACAAAGAAGTTCTACCGGATTTTGAAAAAGGAGAATAGAGACAAGGAACAACAGAAAGAAGATGGCAATCGTGTGGCCATCATCACTACAGAAGATTTTGTTACTGTCATTGATGCAGATCTGATAAATATTGCTTGTGATGAGTCAAGCTGGGTTGTGGACAGTGGTGCCGCATCTCATGTGACATCAAGGAAGGAATTTTTCTCATCCTATACTCAGGGTGACTTTGAAACTTTGAGTATGGGTTATGAGATGGTATCTAGGGTGGCTGGTGTTGGAACGATTTGTTTGGAAACTATTATTGGAACTAAACTAGTTTTAAACGATGTAAAGCATGCACCTGATGTTCGTTTGCACTTGATCTCTATTGGTGTTTTGGATGATGAGGGATATGTTCGTACCAATGGTTCTAGAAAGTGGAAGCTCACTAAGGGTTCCATGATTGTGGCTCGTGAGGAAAAGCATCGTGGTCTATACTGGACTACGACCTCTACCTGTATTGATATGTGAATGCCGTTGAGAGCAATAACTCTTCAACATTAAGGCATAAGAGGCTTAGCCATATTAGCAAGAAAGGAGTAAATTTTTTGGCCAAGAAGAAATTGTTGTCAAATTTTGAAAGTGCAAAATTAGAAAAATATGAACACTGCTTGGCTAGAAAACAAAAAAGAGTTTCTTTTCAGTCTCATCCTCCTTCAAGAAAGACAGAGTTGCTTGAGCAAGTGCATTCAAATTTATGTGGTCCAATGAAGACAAGGACTTTGGGTGGTGCACTTTATTTTGCTACCTTTATTGATGATTGTTCAAGGAAATTTTGGGTCTACATCTTGAAGAATAAAGACCAAGTTTTGGGTGTCTTTAAGCAGTTTCAGGCTTCAGTTGAAAGAGAAATTGGAAAGAAGCTGAAGTGTATTCGTACTGATAACGGTGGTAAATATTGTGGACCATTTGATGAATACTGCAAGCAGCAGGGTATCAGACACCAGAAGACTCCTCCAAAGACTCCTCAGCTTAATGGTTTAGCAGAAAGGATGAACAGGACCTTGATGGAAAGAGTCAGATGTTTGCTTTCTGAATCAAAGTTGCCGAATTCCTTTTGGGATGAGGCTTTGTTGACCGCCACACATGTTATTAATATATCCCCTGTGCTTTCTTTGCAAAGTGATGTTCCAAACAGAGTTTGGTATGGAAAGGATGTTTCCTATGACCACTTGAAAGTGTTTGGTTGCAAAGCTTTTGTACATGTGCCTAAAGATGAGAGGTCAAAATTAAATGATAAGACAAGGCAGTGAATCTTCATTGGTTATGGCATTGATGAGATTGGTTACAAGCTATATGATCCAATTGAGAAGAAGGTCGTGAGAAGGCGTGATGTTATCTTCGTAGAGGATCAAACCATTGAAGATATTAACAAAGCGGAGAAGCTAAAATCTCCATGTTCTGAAGGTTTAGTTAATCTTGATCGAATTCCTCGTACAAATGCGGATGATGTTGGTGGGCTCAATGATGATGGGGAAGCTAATGTTGATGAGGTAGATGCTCCTACTCACGAAGCTATGGACGAGTTAGATATTCCACTCAGGAGGTCTTCTAGACCTCGTACTCCTTCCTCCCGTTATTCACTCACTGACGGGGGAGAACCTGAATGTTATGCGGAGGACATAGAGGATGAGCACAAGGACCAATGGATTGAAGCCATGCAAGATGAGATGAAATCTCTGCATGAGAACCATACTTATGAGTTAGTGAAATTGCCTAAGAGTATGAGAGCTTTGATGAACAAGTGGGTGTTCAAAGTTAAAGCTGAAGAACATAGTTTGAAGCCCAGATACAAAGCTAGATTGGTTGTCAAGGGATTTGGTCAAAGAAAAAGTATTGACATTGACGAAATTTTTTCTCCTATCGTGAAAATGTCCTCCATTCGGACAATCTTGGTTTGACTGCTAGTGTTGATTTGGAGATTGAGCAGATGGATGTGAAGACTGCTTTTCTTCACGGTAACGATGTAACGACCCAGCTGGTCATTTTTGGAATTTACGCCCCGATCCCCCATTAACTGCTTTCCCTAAGTTCATTTATGCTATTTTGGTTTGCCGGGACGTTCGATATTAGGATTCGGAGTGTTTTGGGATACTTAGTCCCTAAATTAGAGCTTAAGAGTTGAAAAATGGTCTGTATTCGGAATAGTGTGAAGACGACCTCAGAATGGGAATCCGATGGTTCCGTTAGCTCTGTTAGGTGATTTCAGGGTTGGAAGCGTGTTCAGAATGTTATTTGGAGGTCCGTAGCTCATTTAGGCTTGAAATGCCGAAGTTTGAATTTTTGGAGTTTCCGGTCCGATAGTGAATTTTTGATTCGAGGGTCGGATTGGAATTCCGGAAGTTTCTCTAGCTCCGTCATGTCATTTGGGATGTGTGTGCAAAACTTCGGGTCATTCAGGCGAGGTTTGGTTAGGTTTTTAATCGAAAGCGTATTTTGATAGAATTTGAAGTTCTTAGGCTTGAATCCTTAATTTAATCAGGTTTCCGGTGTTGTTTGAGGTGTTTTAAGGATTGGTACAAGTTCGAATAAGGTATTAGGTGGTATTGGTGCTTTTGGTTAAAGTCCCGAGGGTCCCGGGATGATTTCGGATGCTCAACGGGCAAAGTTTGGAGTTAGAAGGAAAAAAATTGCAGCAGGCTTCTGGTTTTTTCGCTTCTGCGGTCCTGGAGCCGCAGAAGCGGAGCCGCATAAGTGATTTCCTCACCGCAGACGCGGAGCCGCATAAGCGGCCATTTCTTCGCATAAGCAGAATTTCCCCATCCTAGGAGAATCGCAGAAGCGGTCTCCTTCCCGTGTAAGCGGAACCGCAGATGCGATTTTGAGTCCGCAAAAGCGGACACTGCCCTCTTAAGTTGAACCGCAAAAGCGGGACTGCAGAAGCGGTCCCTGGGCCGCAAAAGCGGAAATCACTGGTCTGAAAAAGGGAAAATCCGAGGGTTTATTTCAAAGTTAGAAAAATCAATTGAGGGCTCGGGAGAAGGCGATTTTGAGTGGATTTTGAAGAGAAGATCATTGGGTAACGTTGCTTTGATCCCTTCTAGCTATATTCCATCATTTCCTAGCTAAATCAACCATTAGAATTCAAATTCAAGGTCTAAAATTGAGAAAAATGGGTGAAACTTCTTAGGCTTAATTTTGTGATTTTGAGTGGGCATCTGATCTCCGATTAGGGAGATTTTTATATGGTTAGACTCGTGAGAGTACGAGGGTTATGATAATGTGAAAATTATTTGATTCCAAGACGTTGGCTGGAGGAGCGTTTTGGTCATTTTACCTTTTTTCACGCCCTAGCTTTAATTTCAGTAGTGGAATCAGTTGTTTACAATATTATTTACGATTTGTAATTGAATTGAATAGATTTGGGCCATTTGGAGTCGGATACTAGTGGCAAGGGCATCGTTACCTAGTTGATTTCGCACCGGTTCGAGGTAAGTGGCTTGTCTAACCTTGTGTGGGGGATTTCGTCCCTTAGGATGTGATAATTGGTAATAGAATGCCTTGTATATGAGGTGACTAGCGCGTACTTGAGCTAATTGTTGAAACCAAAATTTTTACTTAAATACGTAATTTGGATTTTCTTTCATATTTGCTTTACCTTACTTGCTATTATAGTCTGTGCTAGCATAGAAGAGCACGTTTAATTGATCCAAGTTGCCTATTTGTTTAAATTGTCTTAACTGTGATTACGTGGAGCATGTTAGGCCAGTATTATTTGTTGCCTTGTATTGTTGCACTTCAATTTTCCGAATATTTCTCTGATGTTGGTTGCGCATTTACATTGGGACTACGGATGCGGAAATTCCGGGAGTTCCCCCTTATTTGTTTACTTTGGGACTACGGGTTTGATTCACGGGAGATCTCCCTCTGCATTTTTACTTTGGGACTACGGGACGGTATCCCGGGAGATCCTCGTGCACTTTTATTTTGGGACTACGGGACGGTATCTCGGGAGATCCCCCTGCACTTTTATTTTGGGACTACGGGACAGTATCCCGGGAGATCCCCCTGCACTTTTACTTTTGGACTACGGGACGGTATCCCGGGAGATCCCCTTGCACTTTTACTTTTGGACTACGGGACGGTATCCCGGGAGATCCTTGATATTGATATGAGAATTGGACTACGAGACGGTATCCCGGGAGATCCATTGGACAGTTGAGAAAAGGGCTACAGGACGGTATCCTGGGAGACCCTCGTCGGTATTCTTGTATTAGCTGTATTTACTTTGTGTTTCTGTTTTGTCTTGCAGTATTATATTTCATTGAACTGTCCTACCACACTGCTGTGTTCCTTAGTTTTTATCAGACTTCAACACTGTTAATATTTTGCTATTTTATTGTTTCTGCCTCAGTAGGGCCCTGAACTTTCCTCGTCACTACCCAACCGAGGTTAGTCTTGGCACTTACTGAGTACTGTTGTGGTGTACTCACGCCTCTTCTGTGCATGTTTTTCATGTACAGATCCAGGTACCTCTACGCAGGCGCATTATCAGTAGCTGCAGGGAGCATTTCGGAGGCTTGAGGTATATCTTCCGCGTCCGCAGACCAGAGAGTCTCCCTCTCACTCTACCCTTTAGTTAGCTAGATGCTATTCTATTCTTCCTTGTTATAGAATTTCCGGATGATTAGAGCTATGTTATGTATTATTCTTAGCCTGTGTTGCCCGTGGGTTTCTGGGTCTTTGGGATGGTTTTAGAATTTAAAGTATTAAAGTGTATGTTCCAGGCGGCAACTGTATACATTACTCATATTATTTAGCTTTTGAATATAAATTTCGCAAATGTTGTTACTTCCGCAATGTGTTAGGCTTACCTGGTCGTGAAGGCTAGATGTCGTCATGATGTGTTCACAATTGGTGAACTAGGATCGTGACAAGTTGGTATCAGAGCCCTAGGTTCATAGGAGTCACGGGACACATGCGGGTTTATTAGAGTCTTGTTTATCGGTATGGAGACGTCCGTATTTATCTACGAGAGGCTATGTAACTGTTTAGGAAAAATCTTCATTTCTTTTGAATTCCTTGTCGTGCGATATTTTGACACCAATTCTAAACTTTTGTCTTCTATTCTCTCACAGATGGTGAGGACACGTGCTACACGAGAGGACCAAGCACCCGCGCCCCNGAGTTCCTTGTCGTGCGATGTTTTGACACCAATTCTAAACTTTTGTCTTCTATTCTCTCACAGATGGTGAGGACACGTGCTACACGAGAGGACCAAGCACCCGCGCCCCCTACTGCCGCCGTCAGAGGCCGGGGCCGGGGCCGGGGTAGAGGTCGAGGACGTGCCCGAGGTGCAGCCACAGCACCCGCGCGCGCTGCCGCTGAGGTACTACCAGCAGATCCAGTTGGAGCACAGGCACCCGGTACACCAACTACAACTACCACTACTCCAGCGCTCTAGGAGACCCCGGCTCAGTTCATGAGCATGTACACTACTTTGGCTCAGGCGGGGTTGCTTCCCCTCGCTGCAGCCATATCTCATGCCAGGGGAGGGGCCCAGACTCCCGCAGCCCGCACTCCTGAGAAGAGAGTGTCGATGGAGTAGGTTCCAGAGGTTATTCCTGTATCGCCTGCAACACCAGTACAGCCCGAGGATGGGTCAGCTGTCTCAGAGGACGAGCAGCGCAGGCTAGAGAGGTTCAAGAAATATGATCCCCCAGTGTTTAGTGGCCTAGCTTCAGATGACGCCTTGGGATTTTTGGAGGAGTGTCATCGCATTCTTCGTACTATGGGCATAGTAGAGTCTAGTAGGGTTTCTTTCACCGCCTTTCAGCTTTGGGGAGCCACCTATGATTGGTGGCATACTTATGAGTTGGATAGTCCAGTCAAGTCTACCTCACTGACTTGGACACAGTTTTCAGACATGTTTATGTGGGATTTTATTCCCCAGAGCCTCAGAGATTCATGGCGCGCAGAGTTTGAGCATTTGCGCTAGGGTGCTATGATAGTCTCAGAGTATGCCATCCGTTACACCAGGTTGGCCAGACATGTACCGGCTTGGTCACCACAGTTCGGGAGAGAGTGCGGAGGTTTATCGAGGGTCTTATTCTGCCTATCCGGTCCAGCATGGCCCGAGTGTTAGAGATGGATATTCCTTACCAGCAGGTAGTGAGCATTGCTAGACGGATTGAGGGTATGCTCGCCAGGGAGCGAGGGTAGAGGGAGGCCAAGAGGTCTCGAGAGTCGGGTCATTACTCTGGTACCCGTACTTCATCAGCCGGACGTTATGGTAGGGGTTATTTTGGTCGCCCTGTTCATTCACCCTTGCCAGCAGCCGATAGTACTCCAGCTCCACCAGCACCTCAGGAGCCTTATTATGCACCCCCCGTTTCTAGCGCGCCTCCTGCGCGGGGTACCTCCAGAGGTCAGTCTAGCGGACCTAGCTCTAGTCAGTCACAACCACCACATCCTCCCAGAGTTTACTTTGAGTGTAGCGATACACGTCACGTGGTTAGGCACTGCCCCAGACTTGGTAGGGGTGTATCTTCATAGACTACTCAGCCACAGCGTGTTTCTCAGAGTTCTCAGGCTATGGTTCCAGCTCCCACTACTGCCCCGCCTGCCCAGCATGCCAGGGGTAGAGGCCGGGGAGATAGAGGTCACCCTCGTGAGAGGGTTCGGGCCAGATATTATTGCATTCCTGCTCGCACCGAGGCAGTTGCCTCTGATTCTGTCATTACAGGTATTATTCTGGTTTGTCACAGAGAGGCATCGGTTTTATTCGATCCCGACTCTACTTATTCATATGTGTCCTCTCATTTTGCTTCGCATTTGGGTGTGCCTCGGGATTCTTTGAGTTCCCCCGTTTACGTTTCTACTCCTGTGGGAGATTCTCTTGTTGTGGACCGCGTGTACCGGTCATGTTTGGTTACTATTCGTGGTTTTGAGACCAGAGCTGATCTATTATTATTCAGTATGCTTGACTTGATATTATTCTGGGCATGGACTGGTTGTCGCCCCATCATGTTATTCTTGATTGTCACGCCAAGACCGTGACGTTATCTATGCCAGGTATTCCACGTATTGAGTGGAGTGGTACCTTAGATCATACTCCCAGCAGGGTTATTTATTTCCTTAAAGCTCAACGTATGGTTGAGAAGGGGTGTGCTGCTTATTTAGCTTATGTGAGAGATGTCAGTGTTG
>MU739094.1:175474-186721 GCA_026770625.1 Nicotiana glauca | reverse complement strand
ACTAGAAGACAGTGCTACCTCCTCTAGATGAATGAGACTGGAGGGGGAGATTGATATGGTGTCCATCTCATTCAAATAATTTGGTAGCTAATTTTGTTGATTTGGTTTGGTTTGGTAGCCAACCTTGTTGAAATTGTGAAAAGGGTGTGAAAATTGTCAAATATTGCAGGCTTTAGAGAGTGAGGTTTTGGCTATAAAAGGAGAGCTTCAATTCTCATTTCTACACACCAACAAAGAGAGAAAAGAGAGAGCAATGTATTCCATAAATTATAAGAAAATAGTTTGTGAAGAAAAATAGAGTGTGAGAGATATTCTAGTGAGGTGAAAAAAAGCAAAATAGTGTTTACTTTTTTTGAGGGTGTAGTGGTGTTAGGAGTGTTTTTACTCGTTACTACACAGTGTAAAATTCCTCTCTATAGTGATATCAGTTGCTCCTCTTGGCCGTGGGTTTTCCCCTTATTCAGAAAGGTTTCCACGTAAAATCTTAGTGTCATTATTACTTTATTTTTACTCTTACTGATTTAATCATAACTCAGTGTTTCCACGTTTATCACTAATACCGTGAATACTATTTTTACGGGGTTTATTCCCAACACGTTGTACTTTGTAGCACTCTCACTTTGTTGGGTAGTTGTTCTATGGTAACAGAAACTTCCTTTAATCTGCTACTTAAACTCTCTTCTTCCTTATCCCGTCGTATTCTTTCTTCTAAAAGAATCCGAACTATAGTTTTACTCCTCACTTTTTCATACAGCAAATCGCACAATATATGTTGTAAACTGCTCTTAGTACTATGATTGTCTTCTTTCAAGTTGAACACAGAATCTTCCATCTTTACAACTGATCTTCCTGTAGTTTGAACAGTTTCCCTATCTGATATACACACTTGCTGAGTTTCTACAGATATAGTTTGGTTTCTTGCTTGTATTGGAGAATGAACTGGTGCCACTTTCTCGCGTTCTTCTCCAGTGGATTTCAATGTAGATTTATCATGACATGTTGTGTGGCTGTTGAAGCTAAACTGGGAACAAGATTTTCTTTTAGCAGAAGCATTTGATTCTTCCTCAGGAGGAGAGACAGTGATGTTCTTTACATTGCGACGCTTAGCATAACCAATTAAATGGCAATTTGAGGGCCAATAATTTTTCTGCATTGCTTGTAGACGTGCCTCGAGTCTAGCTAGCACAATCGTGTGCTCAAAGCCCTGTTTATCATGAGCCGGCTCCACAAAATTAGCTTCCAATATGCCTAACGCGCCACGACCATCACTCCCTGCAGCATTCCACACTCTCCAGAAAGGCTTAATTAACCGATTCTTGTGATAAACATTGAAACCTTGATCATCAATATGATGTTTTGCATCTTTCACAAAACCAATAGTTACTACAGCTGCAACATTCGGATCCTTTAATGTTTCATAACCGATGCACTGTGGTCTGTACGTTATCTCCTCAGATAACATCATGTCATTTACCAGATTATGATTTTTAACATCTTTCACCCTTAAAATTATTCGAAATCCAGGAGCAAGCCTCAGATACAGAATTGAAGCATAACTCCTTAAAGAATGTTGATAAGTTAGAAGATACCTGGAGTTAGGATATTCTGTTGCCCTCCGAATCTTCTTTTCATCTCGACTAACACCCCTTATTTGAATGTCATGTGGATTGGAATCAAAGTCAAGCTATGTACATCCTTCTTCATCCTTCCAAAGATTGTATATGATAACTCGCATGCCCTGATCTTTATTCAATAATTCAAACTGCTGGAAGAGATCCTCTTCGCTTTCATAAGGAACCACTGTACTATGGTCTCTGAATTTCTTCTCCAATCATCAGCTGAAGATCGATACAACATTTCCCAAGTTTCCTCCCTCTTCACAAAATCAATCATAGTAACAACAATATCTTCTTTGCCCGTGCTCCTTAAAAATGTATACGACAACATTCCAACACTTTGTGTTATTATATTGCTTGTTCTGTCTCTTCCCCTTGAAATTACAATCACATCCGCGCCTAATCTCATACTACTTGTCTTAAAACCATTTCCATATTGTCCAATGCTAATTTGCTTTTCACTGAATATCCAAGAGACATGCATTGGCGCATTCTATCTGGAGTCATTCCACCACCATTATCTTCAACTAATAACATTTTTCACTTCTGTTTCTTGTTGTCTAGCACGTCTACGCTAACATATGTAGCGCCATTGCAAACCTCATCCATAGCATTGTCTAAAAACTCTACAAAAGCTCCTAAAGCCCATTTATGACTTGTGGCATTTGAATGCAAGAATTTAGGGTGAACTCTTACATGATCCACGCCAACTGTATGATCATGACCAGCCGCGAAAAAACCTCCATTCGTTCCATCATAATCTCCAGCTTTCCAAAATTGTTTACAACTTGGAATATTAGCAGGATAAGTAACCAATTCATTAGTTGAAACAGATACAGAATGATTCTCAACCTTTGGATGAATCGATATAGGTGCAATAATACCACTACTATTGCCAATTTTTATCTTCTTGAAAGGACTTCCTCCTTTTATATCATCAAAATAAGAACCAAAACCATCGTTTATAGGAATCATATGATCAGTTGTGTTTGTTGGGACGATAGTAGTAGTGTTCTGATAGGTGTATGTTGGGTCGACGATTTCTTGCTTGACAGGCATGGTGATCATGTTGTGAAAATTTTGATCAAGAAATAGAGTTCTTGTATGTTGACGAAAGGGGTTGAGGGAATGTATAGTTTTGAGAAGTTGGAAGAAGAAATGAAGAACAGATTTCAAAGAATGGGAAAAGAGAACTACTTTTTCAACTTAGAGCCTGATTGGCTTAGCTAATTTAGAGTAGCCGATAAACATTAGGTGCTAAAAAAGCCTTTTAAATGCTGAAGCTGATTTAACAAATAAGCAGTTACGTGTTTGGATAAAAGTGTTGAAATTAATAATAAGCAGTTGAAGAACGGGGTATACGATGAGTTTTGTTTTAAAAAGAAGTATTTTAGGGATAGAATAATAAATATTTTAGTCAAACCTAAAGTGCTTATAAGCTGAAATTTGATAAGTTGGGAGAGACCAACTTATGACGTTTGGCTTATTTAACTTATAAGCACTTTTAATTTTACCAAACGCGTAGATAAGTCAAAAAGTGTTTGACCAGCTTATAAATTTAGCCAAACACCCTCGTAAAACTGAGTTCAGAATGTGCAATAGTAGTAGCTTATTTTATATAGAGGAGTTGTGGCTTCTCCTACTTCTATTAGGATTTGGATTCATGCAAAAAATTTGTATCCCCAATGACTCTAATTTGTTTCATTGTGGAGGGTTAGTCCAAATAAGAAAAGGAAAAGTTTTTATATTTGGGACTCCAACATGAATTGGGATTTGTTATAAACCAACTTTAGCAAACCTAAACATACTATAGAACAAATTATGAACAAAAAAAATAAATTGGGAATATACAAAACTTGTTATGAATAGAATTCTATTTGGAGTGAATGTTTATCTTGTAGAGAGTTTTACTTTGTGACTAAGTCATTTTTCCCCTATAAATAGAGGGGTCTTACCCCATTGTAAATCATCCCAAAATTTAATAAGAATTCTCTCTCTCTCTTTCTCTGCAATATTGCTCTTGTTCTTTTAGTAGTTTATAACACGTTATCAGCACGAGACTCTACCGTCTCAAGAAGCTCTTTAAGAAGATTAAGGTAATTTTTCTCCTCTTTTTAATTATGACTGACATTATGAAAAGAAAGTTCGTTGCCCTTGAAATTTTAGGCAAGAACTATATGACATGGATGTTGGATGCTGAAATCTATTTAGATGCAATGGGTCTTGGAGACGCCATTAAATACAGAAATAAAGCATCCATCCAAGACTGTGCTAAGGCCTTGATTTTATTGCATCATCACCTTGATGAAGGGTTGAAAATTGAATATCTCACAGTCAAAGATCCACTTATTTTGTAGAATGTCTTAAAAGAAAGATATGACAACTTAAAGTTGGCCACTCTTCCACAAGCACGATATGATTGGGCTCATCTGAGGCTCCAAGACTTTAAGTCTGTGTCTGAATATAATTTTGCGATTTTCATAATTACTTCTAAATTGAAACTCTGTGGAGATACTATCACTGATTATGATATGCCTGAAAAAACGTTTACAACGTTTCATGCCTCCAATAGGGTTCTGCAACAACAGTACAGAGAGAAATGTTTCAATAAGTACTTTGAGCTGATTTCTCTTCTTCTTGTGGCTGAGCGAAATAATGACTTGCTCATGAGAAATCACGAAAATCGACCCACTGGGTCTACACCATTGCCTGAAGTGGATGAGGTGTATTCCCATTATGCTAAGCGTGGAAAAGGCCGTGACTCTATTCGTAGTCGTGATCGTGATCATGGTCGTAGCCATGGCCATAGCCGTAGACAAGGAAGAAATTTTCTTGGTGTTAATCATCCCCCAAAGAAAAACAACCACCAAAAGTGGAAAGGAAAAGATGAGAAGCCAAAAGCAAATGGTTCAGAAACTGAATGTTATCGTTGCGGTGGAAAAGGACATTGGGCAAATATTTGTCGTGTACCAGGACATTTGGTTGAGCTTTATCAAGCATCTCTAAAGAATAAAGGCCCTGAAGCCTATTTTGTCTCTGACAATGATTTTGACATCACCCACTTAGATGTGACAGACTTCTTTGAGCGCCCTGATGGAAAAATAGACCACTTGATCGGTGATGGATCGTGGTTAAAGATGATTGAGTAGTTTCAATTTTATTTTTGCATATTCATAGTAGTTAGTGAATAAACATCATGTAACCATAGTTCTTTACATGAGTAATAGTCATTAATATCATTTATTTTATAAAATAGTGTTAGTTCGTTTTGATTAAATATAGTTTTATGGGATAATGTCAATTTGCTTTAAAATAATGTTTCGGCTTGCTTAGTCTTCTCAAAACAGAGTATCCAAATTGATCAATATGCTTAATATCTATTTTAAAATAATATGTGTTAAATCACGTTACATGTAAAATTTACATTATTCATACTTCATTACATAATCTGTTATGATTCCTTTGTTACTTTATCATTATGTGTTCGTACTTCCGTGAACATACAGTTATCGTTTGCAAATGTCTATATTTTATACCTTACTGACTTTTAGTTCTCTTGTAAGTTTTGAAGAGAAATTGAAATGTTAAAGAATTGAGAATTATTAACGGGACGGGAAAAGTGACACCAGTGAAGTATGACACACCCACGAAAATACACGTCTTCTTTTGAAAATTATTAAATTTTGTAATTTTCAGCCACAATCTATTAACGAGAATTGTTTGTATCATAAACAAAGTTTGCTCGTAATTGCATTATAAGTCATTATTGAGTTATTGACTTCACTTTATCTCTAAAATAACTAATGCTTATTCGTATATTTTTTTTTGTATGTTAAAATATGGGAAGCAAATATGAATATCCCACAAAGCAAACTTGGATTAAAGTTCAATTGTTAAAATATTTGCTTAGTTGATTCATGTACAACACATACAATATTCAAAGAGAAGAAATATTTTTCTCATTTAACTATGTGTAAGGCAGATGTTACTACAATTTCTGGTAGCAGTAAATTAATTGAAGGCTCTGGAAGAGCTACTATAACTCTGCCTAAGGGAGCAATACTTATCATAGAGAATGCAATGTTCTCCTCCAAGTGCAAGAGGAACTTGTTGAATTTTAAAGATATCCGTCGAAATATATCATATTGAGATAATAGATGAGAATAATCTTGAATATCTCATCATTACCAAAAATGTCTCTGGCCAGAAAAGGGCTATTGAGAAGTTCCCATCGTTGTCATGTGGCCTGTATTGGACAAGAATTAGTGCAATTGAGGCACATTCTATTGTAAACCAAAAGGTTACCGATTCCAATACTTTTGTACTTTGGCATGATCGATTGGGACACCCTGGATCAATTATGATGAGATGAATTACAGAAAACTCAAATGGGCATCCATTAAAGAATTTAAAGATTCTTTTAAATGATAAATTTTCTTGCACTTCTTGTTATCAAGACAAGTTAATTATTAGACCATCACCAACAAAGGTTGGAATTGAGTCCCCTGCATTTTTGGAACGTATACAAGGGGACATTTATGGACCTATTTGCCCACCTAGTGGGTCGTTTAGATATTTCATGGTCTTAATAGATGCATCTTCTAGATTGTCTCATGTGTGCCTATTGTCATCACGCAACCTCGCGTTTGCAAAATTAATGGCACAAATAATTCGATTACGGGCGCAATTCCCCGATAATCCAATTAAGTTTATTAGACTTGATAATGCTGCTGAGTTTTCATCCCAAGCATTTAATGATTATTGCTTGTCAATTGGGATAAAAGTGGAACATCATGTAGCACATGTTCACACTCAAAATGGTCTTGCAGAGTCTTTAATTAAACGTCTGCAATTGATAGCAAGACCGTTACTCATGAAAACGAGGCTGCCCACTTCTGTTTGGGGTCACGCCATTTTGCACGCAACAATGCTAGTTCGTCTCAGACCGACAAATTATCAAAAATATTCCCCGTTGCAATTAGTTTTGGGTCATGAACCTAATATATCCCATTTAAGAATTTTTGGATACGCAGTATATGTGCCTGTAGCACCGCCATATCGCACCAAAATGGGTCCGCAAAGAAGGTTTGGAATATATGTTGGGTTTAAATTGCCCTCCATTATTCGCTACCTCGAACCAGTGACGGGGGATTTGTTTACTGCATGATTTGCAGACTGTCAATTCGATGAGACACTTTACCCCAAATTAGGGGGAGAAGTTGGTAAAACTAAACGGAAAATTTTATGGAAAAATCCATCATTATCTTATCTTGATCGACATGACTCTATTTGTGAAAAAGAGGTGAACAAGATTATTCATTTGCAGAGAATAGCAAATCAAATGCCAGATGCATTTACGGATATAAAAAGGATATCAAAATCACATATCCCTGTGGAGAATGTTCCAATCCGTATTGATGTCCCTATTGGACAATCTTCTAGTGTCATAGCTAATGAGTCAAAAGCACGCTTGAAACGTGGCAGACCATTGGGTTCCAAAGATCGAAATCTTAGAAAAAGGAAAACAAATGATCAAAATGACACTACGAAAGAATCTCATGAAGAAATCTATGATTTAATAAATTCTGAGATTCATGAGGAATCCAATGAGCCCGAGGCTCAAGAAAATAAGGAACTATCAATAAATCCAATCCATATTGAGATAAATTTGAATCGAGTGGATATAGTGATGGATTATGTCTTTGCATATAATGTTGCATCTAGCATTATGCAAGAAAGTGAAGATCTTGAACCTCAATCTGTTGGAGAATGTCGACAAAGACTTGATTGGCCAAAATGGCAAGAAGCAATCCAATCAGAGTTGATTTCACTTGCAAAACGTGAAGTTTTTGGGCCTGTAGTCCAAACACCTAATGGTGTTAAGCATGTTGGCTATAAATGGGTCTTTGTACGCAAGAGAAATGAGAAAAATGAGGTACAAAGATATAAGGCACGCCTTGTTGCACAAGGATTTTTACAAAGGCCTAGTATCGATTATGAAGAGACATATTCACCCATTATGGATGCTATAACATTCCGTTATCTCATTAGTTTTGCTGTCCATAAAAAGCTTGACATGCATTTAATGGATGTGGTTACTGGCTACCTTTATGGCTCACTTGTGTGACGACCCGACCCGTCGTCTCATGCGTTTCCATCTCATTTTCCCTTTTTTATGCTTCCTCATGTTTCAGTAAATGTGTTTGGTGAATTTGAAGTGATTCGGATAGAGTTTGGTAAGAAATGAGATAATTAGTCTCTTTAATGAAGAATTAGTTTAGAAAAGTCATCTGGATGTTGACTTGTTAGTTAGAGGGCTCGGAATTGAATTCCGATGATTCGGTTAGTTTCGGAGGATGATTTAAGGCTTAGGAGCACAATCAGAAGTAATTTTGGAGGTCCGGTGAAGAAGTTAGCCTATTTTGGCGAAGTTAGTATTTTGGCGATTTCCGGTTGGTAGGTGGAATTTTGATCCGGGAGTCGGAATGGAATCTCGAGAGTTTCAGTAGCTTTGTTAGGTGATTTTGGACTTGTGTGCAAAATTTCAGTTGATTCGGAGGGGTTTAGGTCGGGTTTTTTTATTGAATGTGAGTTTTGAAAGTTTTAGTTTAACTTAAGCCTTGATTTGATGAAACTTGACAATTTTGATGTTAATGATAGTGTTTTTATGGTTCAAGCAAGTTTGAATAAGGTAATAGGACATATCTGTGCTTTTTGTTGAGGTCCGAGGGCCTCGGGGTGATTTCGAATGGCCAACGGGTCATTTTTGGAAGGTTTTGAACTGCTGTTGCTGGTATCTGGTGTTGTCCTTCGCGTCCGCAAGGTCCTATCGCATTCGCGAAGAAGAAATTGGCTTCTGAGACTTTTGTTCTTCACGTTCGCGACAGTGCTTCGCTTTCACGAAGAAGGAATTATCATCTGGGACTTTTGTTCTTCGCGTTCGCGACAATGCTTCGCGTTCGCGAAGAAGGAATTTTCTATCGCGCAGGTCCTACTTCGGAAGCTCATATCGTTTTATCTACAAGGAATTTTTAGATGATTTAAAAATGAAAGTTGTAGTCCTTCATGTCTAGTTTCCATAAAGCTAAAGAAATCATAATTTGGACATTTATAGCAAATGTTATGGACATTTTACTAGAGGCTATCTGGGAAGAGTAAATTATGTACTTGAACATTTTTGTTCTTTGCGTTTGCAACAAGGCTTCGCGTTCGCGAAGAACAATTTTTGAACCTGAACAGTTTGTTCTTCGCGTTCACGACAAGGCATCGCGTTCGCGATGAAGGATTTACCTGGACATAATGTTTAAGTTCTAGAAATGGGAATTTCCCATTTTTGACGATTTGGAGCTCAGATTGGGCGATTTTTGGACAAAATTTCTTAGAGAACAATGGGGTAAGTTTTCTTAACTCAATTTTGGTTATATAACTCAAATCTATTGCAAGTTTTGATGTTTAATTTGAGATTTTTTGTTGAAAAGGGTAGAAACTCGTCTTGGATAGAAATGGTGATTTAAGGGGCCAAATGAACTCCAATTTTTGTGAATTGGGTATGTATAGACTCGTGGCGAGATAAGGATCGTATTGATGTAAAAATTTCTGTATTTTGAGACGTGGTCCCGGGGCTCGGGTTTTGCCAACTTCGTGATTTTTGGCATTTTTCCAGTCTTTTCGATTGGGTTATGTTACTTTAGCCTATTATAATGTATTCGTTGTGGTTTTGGCCAGATTCGACGAGCGAGGAGGTGGATTTGAGAGGAAAAGGCATAGTGAACTAGTCTTGTGGCCGATTTTAGGTGAGTAATAGATGTAGATGATGACCTGAGGGTTTGAAACCCCGGTATATCACACTGTGATGCTATATTGAGGCGAGACACGTACTCTACGGTGAGTGCGGGGTCGTTTGTGATTGGAGGACTATGGCTTAGTCCATTCGAGTGATGTTCATAATGTGTATTCACTAGAAATTGATCGGTAAACATCCTACTTGGATTGCTATGAGGATATTTAGGCTGCGTACCGATTATTTGGATCCCTTAGGGATTTTTATCACTGTTTCCATGATGCTTAGAATGTTTTCATGATATCAGTCCTGAGTTAAACACTGTCTCTAAATGATTAGTAAATTCCTAAAGTTTTAAACACTTAATCTATAATTCCTAATAATTGGAACTGAAAATGATAAACTTGACTGTGCCTGTGTGGCTTACATGCATATATCTAGACTGAGTGTGGATCGGGTTGTACACTGCAGTGAATGCTACGATGATATTGCGCTTGGGCTGTAGGAGTCCCTCCGGAGTCTGAACCCCCACAATGAGCGCGGGTACCCAAATGGATCGGGTTGTACGCCGCAGCAGTCATGTGCATTGCATTGCATTCATGCATCGATATCTATCTGTATTACCTGTCATTGCTTGTTGTTGTTCCACCGTTAAAATGAGTTGAGTTATTGGTTATAGCTTTGCATTGTTACATTTTGGGATTTCTAACTTTCAGCCATTATATATGTCTATTACCACTGAGTTGGAAGTACTCACTTTACTCCCTGCACCATGTGTGCAGATTCAGGTGTCTCGGGAGTATAGTTGAGCTATTTGCTGTTTTTAGAGCTTCTCATGAGTTGTTAAGGTAGCTGCCTGACGTTCGCAGGACCCGACTCCTCCCCTATCCCTTTATTATTTCCGCATTTTTGAACATCAGTATTACTGAGGATTTATTATTTTGTTATCTCAGAGGCTCTAGACTCATGACCCCAGGTCTTTGGGAGTTTTTCTGGCAGTTGTTATGATTTCCGTACTATTTCTGTCTACTATCACTAGTTGGAACTATATCATTTGTTAATTTAATGCTATAAACTGGAAATGGGTTGTGTGGTTGAGTTGTGAGCGTTATATGGTCGGGCTTGCCTAGAAATTATATTGGGCGCCATTACGACCGGGATTGGGGTCGTGACAAGTTGGTATTAGAGCCTAGGTTACTACGCCTCATGAGTCATGAGCCGGTTAGTAGAGTCTCGCGGATCGGTGCAGAGACGTCTGTATTTATCCTCGAGAGGCTGCAGAACCTTTAGGAAAACTTCACTTTCTTGGAATTCTTATCGTGCGTACTTGATTCAGCTTGAGATATAACTCTTGAAATTACTTTCACACGTCTGTATGCGCACGTGAGCGCTCGGTATTATATGTGCCATGATGGCTTGTGATTCCCTGATCGAGAGGCGAGAGGTAATCATTGTGAGTATATCGGGCCAGTCTGGAGGACTTGAGGCTGGATCTTTGCCTATGGCTTGAGCACTGAGGTGCTGATTGTGTGAGCAAGTGTTATGAATTTATATGTTCGATATTATCCCTATTAGCCGGAATGGCGGTTGGATATCCATGTGATGAGTATGTTAGTAATGCAAGATGTATCTATGTGACTTGGTAGTGATGAAGGAGTCTGCTGAATGATAGATGAGCTGGTAAGTGTTCGATTCCAATTGTGATCTGTTGTGTAGCCCCGAGTTATGGGCGCGTGAAGAATATTTTTCGTGTCTCCTAGTTGGAAAGTAAGGTGCATTACATATGGCGGTATGAGTTCAGACTCAGGAAGACTAAATGACTGTGTAACGTATATAATGGTGGAAGGTGTG
>MU739094.1:151557-174759 GCA_026770625.1 Nicotiana glauca | reverse complement strand
ATCTCATGTGTAATTGAAAGGTACGTGTTGTAATTTGAAAATTTGGGTCGCTTTAGAGAGTGGACTCCGCTGATGTGGGGATGAATGCGGGGTTAGTAGTGGATTTCAGTATCCGAGGATCTGTGTTTTCATAAACTAGTAGATGATTTGAGTTTAATCTCACTATAATATTGTGGCATCATTAGAGTAAAAGTATTATGGGTTATTAAATGTGTCCTGATAGATGGCTTCGAGTCAAGTTGGGGAGGTTGCTATTGATTAGTTGATCGCACGATTATGTGCTATGTTGTTTTCGTTTCGAGGTATGCCGACGGATCAGTCCTGGTTGCAGAAAATGAGCCGAGGATGGCATGAGTAAAGCAAAATTTTGATAAAGGTTATATGGTGCATCGTAGATGTGAGGAAATAATAGGATGTCTTGAGCTGTTGTTGATAAAGAATGCTCAATGTATAGAGAAGGAATATGTTCGTTTGTATTGGAATGAGATCATATCCTGCGGTGTCAGAGTGCTAATAAGGCACGAGTGGTACTGTTCGTTAAGTCAGGTAATTTGCAGTTGGAATAGGAGTGAATGACTCTTGAGAATGGTTTTATTGTGTCCAAGGTTTGGCATGTAATAATCAGGTGTCTTAAGGTTGGGTGTGTGGCTAGGGATTGTGTTTTCGTTAGAAAAGATCAAGACTTGTGGTATTTTATGTTAATTATGGGATTCTATGTATCAGTATCTGGAAAGTAATGGTAACGAATTTCAGATTCGCAGGAAGTTCTTCGGGGTAAAGTACTCTGGAATGTAGTATTTCTGGGAACGGATGAGAGAGTATTCAGTGGCCATGGGTCTTAGACAGTGTGGTCTTATGTGCGAGTCTCGCGTGGTAAGCCTGGATTGAGGCATTGTAATGCTACAGCGAGGGAGAAATATCAAGTGGATGATGAACAAAAAGAGAAATTAGATAGATGGAATAGCTTGATAGTAGACCGAATCGGTATGGTAAGGATATGATTAATTCTTCGTATGTATTCGAGGTAATGAGCATTTACTGGTATTGTATAACAAGGCTCTTGAGTTCTGACAGCTTGCTTAGCTTGGTTTGGGTTGAAGGGTTCAGTCTTGACAGTTTAGCTTGTGCAATGAAATTGGGAGAGAGAGTTCTTGATGAGTTTTACCGTGGTTTAGAGAAGTATATATTGCCTATGGGCATGCGAAGCATGGAATTTGTAGTGATTTCTCTTCTAGATGGGATTGATGGAGAGTTCTTGACTAGAGGAATACGTAGATGTTTGTGGTTAGGAAAAGGGAGATGAAGTCCTCATGTTATTCTAGTGTGGTATGGTATATGCGATATATTATGGAGAATTGGGATTTGTGTGTGTGAGGTTACGGTTCAGTTCTGAATGGAGAGTCATTAGAATCTTAAGCAGCACGAGCAGTTTTAGGTGATTGGAGGATCGAGCTTCAGATGATTAGGGTGAATGATCCTCATATGACTAAAGAAATGGTATTGCTAATCGTAGTGATTTGGCGAGGGTTTATATTTCAGAAAAAGGGCAATGTGATTAAGTTGATGGCACTTCGGTAGTGTTGCGGCATTTTCTTTATAGATCGACTGTTGATATCTGAGTTTGTTTGGTGGCACACGGGGAATTTTAGAATATCTTTCATGGAATGATTGGGTACTCGAGGTGTAGTATGAATTTATACTGCAGAATTTGGGATCAGGTATAGTAATTTGTGTGCTATCTGGAGCTGGAGACTGGGAATTCTCATGTTCAGGCTATGTAGTGGTTGTGGATAGTATGTATTGGTACCGTTAGCGGCTATTGGGGGTTTGGAAGCCCGAGTGGATCTTTCTTTGCTTGGTATATTAGATTCTGGATATGATATTGGGGTGTAGACTAGTTGTCTCGGTGTTGGGTTATTCTAGACTATTGTGCTATGGATTATGTCGGAAAATGCCACAAGTTGCGTGGCGAGGTGCATCGGACTATGTTCTAGCAGAAAGGTTGTGTTCTAAAGACCAGCGGATGGCTGGGAAAGATTGCTTTCCTTAATTGGGCCTTTGTGACGGATGTCAGTATAGAGGTTTCTACCATTGATTCAGTTCCGGTATTTAGGGACTTTTTCGGATGCGTTCCGTGTGGCCGGGCATGTCGCCGGACGAGATTGTGGATTTCAGTATTGATTTGGTGTCGGGCACCGTATCGTACGGCTCCGGCAGAAGTTATATTAGTGGGAGGAACAACTTCAGGCTTCTTGTTATTGTGTTCTTTGGCAGGTCGAGGTGGATACGTATTTAGCTTGAGTTAGCTTGGTTGGCCCGAGTCGTATTGTTGAGGGATAGTTAGATTCGATTGTTATTGAGCTTGTTAGTGACCTAAGAAGATCTATGAGTTGCTTTTCGGTGCTGTGAGATGTTATAATTTGTTGGATATGGGCACATGTGGTGCGAATCTACTGAGGATTTAGAGAGGAAGTCGAGCGGGAAGAATAATTGAGTGTTGCTCGGTGTATGGAGTATTGGTTATGGCCTATCGGGTTGTGTGTCATATGTTATTTGTTTCACCGTGGATGTAATGAGTTGCTTGGGTTTCAGACATCAAATGTGCGTGGCTGTCGATTTTGATCATAGTGACTTATGGTGCTTCATATATAATAGTGTTTGGATAAGATCGCGCATTGTAGCTAGGCTACGTGGAAATTGGACCCTTCGGGGTAGATTCAGGTATTCTATTTCTATGATGTGGGACGGGGTCCCAGCCTTGTGTTGTGATGATACTGAGGAGTTTGAGTTACAACTCTTTTGTTTGAGTCACTTGTCATAAATTGAGTATGTTCAGACCGCCCTTTATTGGTGCATGGATTATGGAAGTTGTGGCTTAGGCCTGTATTGAGGTGTCATATCACCAGAGTGGCGTGTTGGATTCGAGGAGATCGTTTGGGTCATTGATGAATACGAACAGATTGGATTTTGGCTTGTTAGAAGGATAATATCGAGATTTGGCTCGGAAATCGTTGTGGTATTAGTCAAAGGGGAAGTGGCTTCATAAGTGGTCGATCTGAGAAATGGTTATGGTTTGCTGCGTGTCTCATTTATTGTTGGCAGTATATGAAAGTGTTGGAATAAGACTTTAGCTAATAAGGGACTTTCTATCGGTAAATGGTTGTTGTGGGCAACTGCTGTGAATAGAAGTTATCGTTTTGAGTGCTTGGATTATGCGGTATATCATATATTATTTCACTCGAGGTTGCAGGTATGAGTTATTACAGCTAGTTCGAGACTATTCAAGTATAGGTGTGAGGTTTTGATCATATTGATGGTTTCAGAAGTAAAAAGGTAGTTCTATGATTTATGGGCTAGGCTGGATTGTGTAAATTCGATTTAAATGTGTTATCGGACCTATATGAGATAGGGTTACGTGGGATCACCCCAGGGTATATGCTTGGTAAGATCATTTAGATATTGGTTGGCTTCTAGAACAACTCTGAGTACGCTCGAGGACGAGCGTTTGTTTAAGTTGGGGAGGATATGACGAACCGACCCGTCATCTCATGCGTTTCCATCCCGTTTTCCCCGTTTTATGCTTCCTCATGTTTCAGTATATGTGTTTGGTGAATTTGAAGTGATTCGGATAGAGTTTGGAAAGAAATGAGACAATTAGTCTCTTTAAGGAAGAATTAGTTTGGAAAAGTCATCCGAATGTTGACTTGTGAGCTAGAGGGCTCGGAATTGAATTCTGATTATTCAGTTAGTTTCGGGGGATGATTTAAGGCTTAGAAGCGCAATCAGAAGTAATTTTGGAGGTCCGGTGAAGAAGTTAGCCTATTTTGGCAAAGTTAGTATTTTGGCGATTTCCGGTTGATAGGTGAAATTTTCATCCGGGAGTCGGAATGGAATTCCGAGAGTTTCAGTAGCTTTGTTAGGTGATTTTGGACTTGTGTGCAAAATTTCAGTTGATTCGGAGGTGTTTAGGTCGGGTTTTTGATTGAATGTGAGTTTTGAAAGTTTTAGTTTAACTTAAGCCTTGATTTGATGAAACTTGACGATTTTGATGTTAATGATAGTGTTTTTATGGTTCAAGCAAGTTTGAATAAGGTAATAGGACATATCTGTGCTTTTGGTTGAGGTCCCGAGGGCCTCGGGGTGATTTCAAATGGCCAACGGGTCATTTTTGGAAGGTTTTGAACTGCTGTTGCTGGTATCTGGTGTTGTCCTTCGCGTCTGCGAGGTCCTATCGCGTTCGCGAAGAAGAAATTGGCTTCTGAGACTTTTGGTCTTCGCGTTAGCGACAGTGTTTCGCTTTCACGAAGAAGGAATTGTCATCTGGGACTTTTGTTCTTCGCGTTCGCGACAGTGCTTCGCGCTCGCGAAGAAGGAATTTTCTGTCGCGCATGTCGTACTTTGGAAGCTCATATCTTTTTATCTACAAGGAATTTGGAGGTGATTCAAAAACGAAAGTTGTAGCCCTTATTGTCTAGTTTCCATAAAGATAAATAATTCATAATTTGGACATCTATAACAAAAGGTATGGACATTTTACTAGAGGCTGTCCTGGAAGAGTAAATTATGCACTTGAACATTTTTGTTCTTCGCGTTCGCGACAAGGCTTCGCATTTGCGAAGAACAATTTTTGAACCTGAACAGTTTGTTCTTCGCGTTCGCGACAAGGCATCGCATTCACGAAGAAGGATTTACCTGGACAGAATGTTTAAGTTCTAGAAATGGGACTTCGTTCCCATTTCCCATTTTTGACGATTTGGAGCTCGGATTGGGCGATTTTTGGACAAATATTCTTAGAGAACATCTAGGTAAGTGTTCTTATCTCAATTTTGGTTGTATAACTTGAATCTATTGCAAGTTTTGGTGTTTAATTTGAGAATTTTTGTTGAAAAGTGTAGAAAATCGTCTTGGATAGAAATGGTGATTTAAGGGGTCAAATGAACTCCAATTTTTATGAATTTGGTATGTATAGACTCGTGGCGAGATAAGGATCGTATTGATGTAAAAATTTCTGGATTTTGAGACGTGGCCCGGGGCTCGGGTTTTGCCAACTTCGTGATTTTTGGCATTTTACGAGTCTTTTCGACTGGGTTATGTTACTTTAGCCTATTGTAATGTATTCGTTGTGGTTTTGGCCAGATTCCACGCGCCAGGAGGTGGATTTGAGAGGAAAAGGCATATCAGACTAGTCTTGTGGCCGGTTTGAGGTGAGTAATAGATAGAGATGATGACCTGAGGGTTTGAAACCCCGGTATATCACACTGTGATGCTATATTGAGGCGAGACACGTACTCTACGGTGAGTGCGAGGTCGTTTGTGATTGGAGAACTATGGCTTAGTCCATCCGAGTGATGTTCATAATGTTTATTGACTAGAAATTGATTGGTAAACATCCTACTTGGATTGCTATGACCATATTTGGGCTGCGTGTCGATTATTTGGATCCCTTAAGGATTTTTATCACTGTTTCCATGATGCTTAGAATGTTTTCATGATATCAGTCCTGAGATAAACATTATCTCGAAATGATTAGTAAATTCCTAAAGTTTTAAACACTTAAATCTATAATTCCTAATAATTAGAACTGAGAATGATAAACTTGACTGTGCCCGTGTGGCTTACATGCATATATCTGGACTGTGTATGGATCGGGCTGCACGCCGCAGCGAATGTTACGATGATATTGCGCTTGGGCTGTAGGAGCCCCTCCGGAGTCTGAACCCCCATAGTGAGCGCGGGTACCTAAATGGATCGGGCCGTACGCCGCAACGATCATGTGCATTGCATTGTATTCATGCATCGATATCTATCGGTATTACCTGTCATTGCTTGCTGTTGTTCTACCGTTAAAATGAGTCGAGTTATTGGTTATAGCTTTGCATTGTTATATTTCGGGATTTCTTACTTTCAGCCATTATATATGTCTATTACCACTGAGTTGGAAGTACTCACTTTACTCCCTGTACCATGTGTGCAAATTCAGGTGTCTCGAGAGCATAGTTGAGCTATTTGCTATTTTCAGAGCTTCTCAGGTGTTGTTAAGGTAGCTGCCTGACGTTCGCAGGACCCGACTCCTCCCCTATCCCTTTATTATTTACGCATTTTTGAACATCAGCATTACTGAGGATTAATTATTTTGTTATCTTAGAGGCTCTAGACTCATGACCCCAGGTCTTTGGGAGTTTTTCTGCCGGTTGTTATGATTTCCATACTATTTCTGTCTACTATCACTGGTTGAAACTATATTATTTGATAATTTAATGCTATAAACTGGAAATGGGTTGTGTGGTTGAGTTGTGAACGTTATATGGTCGGGCTTGCCTAGCAATTATGTTGGGCGCCATCACGACCGGAATTGGGGTCGTGACAACTTGATAATGAGATATACATGAAAATTCCTGAGGGATTCAAAATGCCTAATGCAAATAATTCAAAATCCCGGGAAATATTTTCAATCAAATTGCAAAGATATTTGTATGGTCTAAAGCAATCAGGACAAATGTGGTATAATCATCTTGATGAGTATTTATTAAAGGAAGGCTATATAATGATGTCATTTGCCCATGTATTTTCATAAAGAAAACAACATCAGAATTTGTTGTACTTGTCGTATATGTTGATGACATAAACCTTATTGGAACTCCTATAGAACTCCAAAAGCCAATTGATTATTTAAAGAAGGAATTCGAGATGAAAGATCTCGGAAAGACAAAATTATGTCTTGGTTTACAAAATTGAACATGTGAAAAACGAAATTTTCGTTCATCAATCTACCTACATAGAAAAGGTACTGTAACGGTTTTACATGGATGGAGCACATCCATTAAGTACTCCGATGGTTATTCGATCACTTGATGTGGATAAGGATCCATTCCGACCTCAAGAAGAGAATGCAGAGCTACTTGGTCCTGAAGTATCATATCTTAGTGCAATTGGCGCATTAATGTATCTTGCCAATACTACAAGGCCTGACATAACTTTTTTAGTTAATGTCTTAGCAAGATATAGCTCTGCTCCCACAAGAAGACATTGGAATGAGATCAAACACATATTGCGGTATCTAAAAGGGACTACCGATATGGGCTTATTTTATGGCAATAATTGCATTCCCGATCTTGTTGGTTATGCCGATGCTGGGTATTTATCTGATCCACACAAGGCTCGGTCTCAAACAAGTTATGTGTTTACCTGTGGAGGCACTGTCATATCTTGGCGATCGACTAAGCAATCAATTGTGGCTACTTCATCTAATCATGATGATATAATTGCTATTCATGAAGCAAGTCGAGAGTGTGTGTGGTTGAGGTCTATAATACATCTTATTCGAGACAAATGTAGCTTGAAATGTGACAAGTTACCCACAATTTTGTATGAAGACAATGCAGCATGCATAGCTTAATTGAAGGGAGGATTCATAAAAGGAGATAGGACAAAGCACATTTCACCAAAGTTATTTTTCACACATGATCTTCAAAAGAATGGTGATATCAATGTGCAACAGATTCGTTCAAGTGATAATATGGCTGATTTGTTCACAAAATCTCTACTGACGTCAACCTTCAAGAAGCTAGTGTACAAGATCGGGATGCGAAGGCTCAAGGATGTGAATTGATGCTCTCATCAGGGGAGGTTTTGTCCCACTGGATTTTCCTTGCAAGGTTTTTAACGAGGCAACCAAAAGGCGTATTATTAGATATGTGTACTCTTTTTCCTTTTCTAGAATTTTTTTTCATTGGGTTTTATGTTAGTTAAGGTTTTAATGAGGCACATTACTTATTGAATAGACATTCAAGGGGGAGTGTTATGAATAGAATTCTATTTGGAATGAATGTCTATCTTGTAGAGAGTTTCACTTTGTGACTAAGTCATTTTTCCTCTATAAATAGAGGGGACTTACCCCATTGTAAATTATTCCAAAATTTAATAAGAATTCCCTCTCTCTTTCTATGCAATATTGCTCTTGTTCTTTTATTATTTTATAACAAAATTAGTATTCACAAATAATTAAAAGACTATGAAATTAGCTGGAGTCCTACTCCTATCTTATCATGGTTTTTGCCTTAGAATTTCGTGTATTTTTTATAATATTTTTAAAAGTTATTACTCCCTATGTGTCCCAATTTATACAATATTTTTCAATTTTCGAGATTTAAATTTTTTAGTTTTGATTATGTATTTGGACATAGAATCTTTAAATTTTTCGAATAAAATTTACATATAGAGAAACTATGTAAAAATTACTGTAAGTCAGAGTAATTAATAACTTGAAGTATTTTAAAAACATATGAAAAAATTACTGTCAAAGAACAATTTGTTTGACTCTTGAAATCATATGCCTTCAAATAAATTAGGACAAAGAGTATAATTTTATCCATTGTGTGGGATGTACTTGCAAATATAAAGTTAAATTATATATACACCGATTGAAATGCAAAAAATATTTATCTAATCAAGTTATTTAAAAACAATAACTACACTATTATTACGTTACTACATGCTAAAATTTCATAATTGTGCCGGAAAAAGAAAAATTGCTCAAATCCATGCGTATAATTTACATCGACGTAATCACTAAAGGATGTGATGCAGTGGATGGGGCTGCTCAAGCCCATGGATCCTTGATAGGGGGTTCTACCGTCCGAATGGAGCCCTACCCAGCGCGAATTCGGATATAGTTGGACTCTAATGCGGGTACCGGAACCGGATGAGAAAAGAAATTGACATAATAAAGTAATTTATATCCAAATATGAAATGTACATGTCTCTCTTATTTGCACTTTTCTTTTATTTCTTTAGCTAGTCATAGGATACACAAATTGCGTGTGTATCTATTTCAATGAATATAAAATTCTTTAAAATTATATAAATATTAATATTGTGCCCCGAATTATAAAATAAAATTAAATAAAAGCTTTCGTGGTTTTAATATAAGAAATTGAGGCATTCCAAAAAGGGCTAGCTCTAGCAAGCCAAAAGGTTATGACCTATGTCATAAATGTAGTAAGGTAGGACACTTCATCAAGGACTCCCTGTCCTCAACAAGATCAGTACCAACACAACACTGATAAAGCAGCTAAGAGGAACCCGATTCCTGGCAAACGATTCAAGAGAAAAGATGTCGGCGACAATGTTGTGAAACAAGCTCTTACTACATGGGAAAACTCTTCCAGCGAATCTGGAGAAGTTGATGATCAAGGTGATTGCTCCATGGTAGTGGAAGGTGAAGCAGCTGAGTATAACTCAATCTTTGCCCTAATGGAAAAATCTGACAATGATGAAAATGACGATGATAAGGTAAACTTTCTAGATGTTCAAATAAATCTAAAGTCTTATTATTCGAAAAAACTTATGTCTTTGGCAAATATTTTAATTGATTCTTATCATAGTCTTATAAATGATAATAGTAGTGGTAGACCTAAAGAAACAATTAAGGAACTAAAAAGGGAGAATAGGCCTGGGAACACTCAAAAAGGAAAGGGAATTTAAAGTGAGGCATACTTTAGGCATCTGCAAGCATAGAAAACGAATCAATAGAATTAGGGGTAAGTTGTGATACCATATCATAGATTCTTTTGGTAGGGTCTCTCTGAACTTTTTCAGCAGAACTGATTCGATTTTGTCATCTTCTAAGTTGTTCCTCTTGATGGCACACATGTAGGAGGTCACATGTTCGTTTAGATCAGTTGTTCCATTGCACTTCGAAATTTTAGGCATATAGAACTTCTTCGAGATTGGTTTCGGGGCTGCGCTCAGAGGGAAATGCTATTGGATAAATTTCTTGGAATCCAGGCCTTTCAATATCGAGGGTGCTCTTGGGATCTGATCAACCCTGGAGTTACAGGTCTCCATTTTTTGGTTGTTTGCTTCGATCTTCTTTTCCCCCCATTCCACCCGCTTCTTTAGTTACTCGAGCATCTTTATTATTTCATGGATGGCTCCGATTTCAGCTTCACCTGGCCTTTCCAAGGTTCGTTCATTTTTTTGGTGTTCTCCCGGGATGGTTCAGGCTCAACTCTGCTGGGAGCGTGGCTTTGGTTATATAATTGGGCTATTTCCACCTGTTGAGCTCGTAACATTTTGAAAATCACCATCAACTTGATCCCATTGCCTTCACCATCCTGCGTACCCCTGGCTAATGACCTAGCTCCTCAACGATTGTTGTTTTCTAGGTCGGTGGGCAAGTTTGCGTCGATGGCCACATGGGAGTTGGCATCGATAGGATCTACGATCGAGCTCCGTTGGGGTCAATAGTAGGGAACCCTATTGCTGGACACTTTATTGTTCTTCTCGCCATGGTGGCCGGACTCATCATCAACGTTCAAGTGAGCAGATTGACAATTTAACATTCTTAAATTTACCTGAAATTAAAATCTCAAAGAACATGAGTAAAGCAGAGTGCATTATGGAAATTTATATCAAATCGCCACTATTATCTTTAGCTCCACAGTAGGCACTAAACTGTTTACCCTAAAAACGGATAGCAATTGAATTTATAAGTATTTTTAAGGATATGTATATTAATTCAATACAAACGATTAATACCATTAGATTATATAAATAAAAGGCGTAGTAAATTTCCAAACCAATAGGGGGTAATCCCGGATTTGGTAATAGCTTAATAAAGTTCCTGCCTTCAGTCCCGGGCTCACAGTAATAGAGAAATTGATGAACAAAAGTTATAATAGAGAAAAATAATATTATATTACCTTGATATGCGTATTACAAAAGTGTTTAATGAATAGTTAGACTCCCCTTTATATAGTAGGAGAATTTTACCCTAACTATAATTCTATAAAAGGTGAAAATATTTTGTTTAGCAAATCATTGATTTTTTACGGATACAGGACAAGATTCATGCCGTGACATTCGGTTGGGCACAGATATCACGGGCCTTTATTAGTCGTGCTCGATTGTGAATTTCTGCAATTCGAATTGGACCTGGGGGCTTGGCCCTGATTCTTCGGGGGCAGGTATTTTGTCCGGACCCACTCGAGGGCTCCTTGCCCCAATTCCGATTTCTTGCGGTCATGTCTCTCCTCTATTTAATTCATCGAGAACCGATGTGTCCAACGGGCTCAGTTTCACCCGTATACAAATCTCATACTACTAATCCCTATATCGATGAACTCTGTATATTTCTATACCAAACGATCCCTGGTATATTATAATGGGGTTGGGGAACAGGGGAGGATCTACAGTGATAGGTATGGGTTCCCTGGAACCCAGTAGCTTTTGTCTAGACCCTGTATTTATATTAAGAAATCTATTAAATGTATAAGAATTTGTATGTAGGAACCTAGTAACAAAATATCTTGCTGGTTCAATGTAAGGTGCGGAACCCATACTGATTTTCCCAAAACCCACAATGCAAGTTCGAATCCCATCAGCTTACTTTAGTTTTTCTCATATATTTTGGCACAAAGTTTTATGTATTTTCGTTACCAGCTTTTTAAACTTTTCTATTTTTATTTAATTAAAATAATAAAAGGAAAGATTTACTAAACTAAAGGGTGTACAAGTCAACATCAGCAAAAAAAGATTCCCTTTTCCTTCCCAATTCCCATTCTTAACTCAAGTTCAAAGGAAAATTAGGTTTTACAATTTCACATTATTTCTTTTGTTCTTCACTACCTCTGTTTTAACAGGCATGCGGCAGCCACTCAAAATTAAAAGCTAGTTTTAATTTCTTCACTTATTTCCAGTCCATTGAAATAGGTATTTTGATTTCCTTCCTCCCCTTTCTTCTTTTTTTTGTTATTTTCCTCTCATGAATAGAGAGAGTTTTGAGAAAATGAATAGCTAAAGTTCATTTTCAGTTAATAAATGGTGAAATTGCATAGATTTTGATTTGACAGTTCTTAGTTAGTTAGTTATCTTGATATTTAAGAAAAAATCAAAAAAAATACAGTGGAATAAAAACCTCTAGCCCATAATATATAAAATATATGATAATATGAAAGTATTCAATTAAGTTAAAGGAAAAGACCAAGAAGTAGAAGTGTTATGTGAGGAATCATATCAGAGACCAACAAAAAAAAATATGTTGCAAAGTGATCTTTTGATTAACATTCGTTAATGCAATTTTTAATTTGTTTCTTATGATTTATAAGATATTTTAGCAAGAGTCAAGATGATCAAGAGATTTTTCAAGCCGCAAACCTCTTCAGGTTCTACTTCTAGTTCTCCTTTATGTCCGGTGGTTAATAATAATATCAATTCTTCTCAATCATCACACCTACATAATATGTTGGATTTGAATCCTCTTGAACGCGATCCCGGTGAAAGAATTTTTTTTTTAGAATATCCTCCTAATTTACGTGATTGAGTGAGAAGGCATTGCATTGAAAAGGGACCTTGTCAACTTAGAGAGTTTGATTTTTCAAATACAAATTTTGGTGAAAAATTGCGTCATTTTAATCTTGAATGGTTTAAGACTTCATATTATGAATGGTTAGAATATAATATTAAAAAAGATGCAACATTTTTCTTATGATGTTACTTGTTCAAAAATGAGATTGGCGGATATGGAAAAAAATTCGGTGATTCTTTTATAATAGATGGTTTTATGGCTTGGAATAAAGGTATAGAAAGGCTTAATGCGCATGTGGATCAAGTAAGTAGTGTTCATAATCAATGCTTTAAGATGATGTTAGATTTAAAGAATCGAGGACAATCTATTATAACTTCTTTTGACAAACAATCCGAGAAAGCTAAAAGTTAGTATCGAGTTCGCTTAAATGCCTCAATTGATGTTGCAAGGTATATTTTGAAAGAAGGAATGCCTTTTAAAGGTCACGATGAAAGTGAAACTTCTACAAGAAGAGGCAACTTCTTAGATCTCTTAAAGTGGTATGCCGATAAGAAGAAAGATGTAAAAAATGTCGTGCTAGAATGAGTCTAAGGATGTCTCTCATAAAGAACAAATGGAGCTTGTTTTGCGTTATGTCAATAAAGAGGGTAAAGTTATTGAGAGATTTCTTAGCATTGTTCATGTTAAAGATACATATGTAAAGTCATTTAAAGAAGCAATTTGTTATTTGCTTTTGGAACATTCATTGAGTAAATCTCAAATACGAGGACATGGCTATGATGGAGCTAGTAACATGCAGGGAGCAATTAATGGCCTTAAGACTTTGATTATGAATGATACTCCTTCGGCATATTGCATACATTGTTTTGCTCATCAATTGCACTTGACTCTTGTGGCTGTTGCAAAGAAACATTATGAGGCAGAACAATTTTTTGATATTCTTGCAAATGTTTTAAATATTATTGGAGGTTCTTTTAAGCGCAGGGAGATGCTTCGAGATGATCAAGCAGAAAAGCTGGAGGAATTACTAATGCTTGGTGAAGTTCATACAGGAAGCGGATTAAATCAAGAACTTGGACTTCAAAGGGCAGGTGATACTCGTTGGGGTTCTCATTTTAAGACAATGCATAATTTTATTAGTTTATTCTCATCAATTGTTCATGTGCTTGAAATTCTTGCTATTGAGGGTTCAAATTATCATGAAAGATCAATAGCAAAAAGTCTAGTGGATGATATAAGATCATATGAGTTTGTGTATATGTTGTATTTAATGTTGAAAGTGTTGGCACTTACATATGATTTAAATAAGACTTTGTAAAAAAAAAAGATCAAGATATTGTAAGTGCCATGAAGCTTGTTGGTTTTGCAAAGAGACAATTGCATGCTATGAGAGAATCGGGACGGAATTCTTTGGTAGAAGATGTCTGTTTATTTTATGTCAAGCATGATATTGTAATTCCCGAAATGGATATGAACTATTCTCGTGGAAAGTCGAAGCGTAAGAAATCAATGTTACATATTCTTATCATTTGCGCGTAGAGGTTTTCTATACTATTATTGATTTGCAACTTTCGGAACTTAACAGTCGTTTTAGTGAAGTGAATACTGATCTACTTCTTGGTATGACTAGTTTGAGTCCAGATAATTCTTTTGCAAATTATGATAAAGACATGATTATGAAACTTGCAACACACTATCCAAATGAGTTCGCTAATTCTATGCTTGAGGATCTTGGTTTTGAGCTTGACATCTATATTGACTATGTGCGAGAGGCGGGCAATGAATTCTCTAACTTGAAAAGCGTTGGAGATCTTTTAGAGACAATGGTTAAAACAAATTTGCACATGACTTGGAGACTTGTTTATTTGCTTGTGAAGTTAAGTTTGATATTGCATGCCGCTACTGCAATGGTAGAAAAGGTTTTTTCTTCGATGAAGTACATTAAAAGTGACTTGCGAAGCAGAATTGGTGATGAATTTTTGAATGATTGTTTAGTTTGTTATATAGAGGATGAAGTATTTGAAAGTGTACCTAATGATGCGATCATTGATCATTTTCAAAACATGACAAGTCGCCGAGTACAATTGTAATGAAAATATTTATATTTATATGTTGTCTTTAAGTATTTTGTTATTTTGTAAATATATGTTGAATATTGATACTTGTTTCTTAGTTCAGCTATTATGATATATTAACTTGAAGTTGTGGTAGGAACCCATACACTTTAATTTCTAGATCCGCCTGTGTTGGGGAAAGTAGTGTAAGTTATAAGTTTTGGAGGAGGAGGTTTTGACTATTAAAGAACAACAGCATTGTTAGCCGTGGGAGAAATTGAGGGGAGTTTAGCGCAAATGATATTAATTATAACAAAGTTTAATTTTCTGAATCTATCTGAACAGGAAGTGTAAATTATAATTTTTTGAGGAGGAGGTTTTGACTATTTAAGAATAAAGAACAATAGAATTGTCAGAATTGGGAAAAATTGGAGATATATCTCCCATATTTAAAAAAAAAAAGAGATAAGGTCATAAAATTACATACAAGTTTGTAAACACCCAGAAAACCAATTGGGGAGTTTTTCACGCAAATTGTAATAATCATAAGAAAGTGTTCGGAATCTATCTGGACACGTGCTTTTTTAAAATTATTTTATCAAAGCCCAAAAAGTAACATAAATAGCCAGATGATGATCTCGTTAACAAACACTAGACGTTCTCTCTTTTGACATATACACATATTTATGTGACAAAAAAGTTTGGTGAAGTATGAAGTCTAAACATTAAATATGAAACAAGACATTCAAAAAAGGACACAGGAAATACATTAAAAGAATATAGACTTTGCCTCAAGAGAAATAAAGGTAAAGAGAAAGGTTTCCGTCACAAAATATATCGTTCATCCAATTACAACGAAAAGAATGAGATCCTTGGTGTTCATTTCGTCATCTGTCTTGGAAGAAAAGTCCAGCAGAGATGTTGTATATGCCATGGCGTTATTCCCAGAAGCACCATGCTGTTCGTTGCTAGGCGGATGATAGTACAAGCCCGAGGTTTGGGGATAATGGGACCGAATCCTATTGGCGATTTTGGCTCCGGCATCCAACATCTCCACGTACTTCCCCATCTCCCTTCCTCTTTCTTCCTCCGCCCTCTTGGTGCCAAATTTTGTAATTTTCTGGGAAAGAAGAGAGATAGGGAAACGAAAAAGAATAAGATACACGAATTTATATTACGATATATTAGAAGGCATCCCACACGTAAAAGCCACGTTTCAAGGAATCCATTAAAATTGGGAGGCCTCTAAAATACTAACGCCGAGATTTAGATGATATAGGTGCCTCACCATCACCTTTTTATCGTCAAACGGAAAGAAAGTCAAGTTCGGATTGAAAAAAAAAGAAAAAAAGAAAATGCCTTCAAGTTTTCTAATATACTGCATTGGTAAAATCCAATATAAAAGTATCTTTAGAGAATAACTTAAGAAATTAGAAATTGGTATAAAATAAAGACAGTAAAGTAAAGATAAGTATAGAGAGAAACTAATATATTATTCGAATTCCAAACTGATGTACATAATGAACTGATATCTCTTATATTTATAGAACAAAGGAAGTTATTGTGTAAGTTGCTACTGCAAGCTGTTGTGTAAGCTGCTACTGCAAGGTCCTGTGTAAGCTGCTAGTATGCCAGATATGGATAATCTTATACTGAGAGTAATGTTTATCCATAATGAGGTACTGAAAGGATAAACTCATTGTATCAGATATGAATAATCTTCTATCGGGGGTAATGTTTATCCATAACGGAGTATCGAAAGGATAAGCTTATTATACCCGGTATGGATAATCTTCTACCGGGTTGTTTATCCATAACCGGGTACCGAAGTGATAAGCTTCTTCAGGAGGCTTATTTCCAATAGAGTACTCAATAGATAAACATATTTATGGCAGTCCCATATGGATAAGCTTTTTCAGGAAGCTTATTTACAACGGAGTACTAAATGAACATTCATAATATAATATATTTATAACACTCCCCCTTGGATTTTCATTAAAAGATAATGTGCCTCATTAAAATCTTCTAGAAAAAATCACGTGGGAAAAACATCCTAGTGAAGGAAAAAGAGTACACGTATTTAGTAATACGCATTGCTAGGTGCCTCATTAAAAACCTTATAAGGAAAATCCCATGGGAAAAAATCTTATTAAGGAAAAAAGAGTGCATCGCCTATTTTACTCCCCCTAATGAAAACTTTGTTTCAAATATTTGAGTCTCCACATTCCAATCTTGTATACCATCTTCTCAAAAGTTGAAGTTGGCAAAGATTTAGTGAATAAATCTGCTGGATTATCACTTGAACGGATTCGTTGCACATCAATGTCACCATTTTTCTGAAGGTCGTGTGTGTAGAATAATTTTGGTGAAATTTGCTTCGTTCTATCTCCTTTTATAAATCCTCCCTTCAATTAGGCTATGCATGCAACATTGTCTTCGTATAAAATTATGGGTCTTTTCTCACATTCCAAACTATATTTTTCTCGAATAAAATGAATTATTGATCTCAACCATACACATTCCCTACTTGCTTTATGAATAGCTATTATCTCAGCATGATTTGAAAAAGTAGCAATAATAGATTGCTTTGTGGAGCGCCATGATATGACAGTACCTCCATATGTAAACACGTACCCTGTTCGAGATCGAGATTTATGGGGATCAGATAAATACCATGCATCTGTATAACCAACAAGATCTGCACTATCTTTGTTAGCATAAAACAAACTCATATCAAGAATTCCCTTTAAATATCGCAATATATGCTTAATCCCGTTCCAATGTCTTTGTATAGGAGAAGAACTGTATCTTGCTAGTAAATTAACAAAAAATACTATGTTAGGCCTTGTAGCATTAGCAAGATACATTAGTGCACTAATTGCACTGAGATAGGGTACTACAGGACCAAGGAGTTCCTCATCCTCTTCTGGAGGTCGGAACAAATCCTTATTCACTTCAAGTGATCGAACAACCATTGGTTTACTCAATGAGTGTGCTTTGTCCATGTAAAAGCGTTTTAAGATGCTTTCTGTATATGCAGATTGATGGATAAAGATCCCGTCTACTAAATGTTCAATTTGCAGGCGAAGACAAAGTTTTGTCTTTCCAAGATCTTTCATCTCAAATTCTTTCTTAAGATATTCAATTGCCTTTTAGAGCTCTTCTGGAGTTCCAACAAGATTTATGTCATCAACATAAATAGCAAGTATAACAAATTCTGATGCCATTTTCTTTATAAAAATACATGGACAAATAACATCATTTATGTAACCTTCTTTCAACAAATATTCACTAAGGCTATTATACCATATGCGCCCAGATTGCTTTAAACCGTACAAAGATCTTTGTAGTCTAATTGAATACATTTCTTGATATTTTGAATTTGCTTCAGGGATTTTCATATAAATTTCATTATCAAGTGAACCGTACAGATAAGCTATAACTACATCCATTAGATGTATTTCAAGCTTTCATGTAGTGCTAAACTGATGAGATATCGAAATGTTATGGCATCCATAATAGGTGAATATGTTTCATCAAAATCGACTCCAGGTCATTGTGAGAATCCTTGTGCAACAAGGCAAGATTTGTATCTTTCAACTTCATTTTTATCATTCCTTTTTCGCACAATTATGACCAACCGGTTTTATACCAGTAGGTGTTTGGACTACTGGTCCAAATACCTCTCTTTTAGCAAGTAACTTCAATTCCGATTGAATTGCCTCTTGCCATTTTGGCTAATCAGATCTTTGTCGACATTATTCGACAGATCGAGGTTTAAGATCATCACTATCTTGCATAATATTAAGTGCAACATTATAGGCAAAAATATTATTCACCACTATTTCAGATCGATTTAAATTAATCCCATCACCGGTCGAACTTATTAAAAGTTCCTCACTTACATGAGCTTCAAGTTTATTGATTTCTTCAGGAATCTTAGAACTAATCAGATCCTGGGTCTCTTCAGGAGATCCCTTCATAGTATCATTTTGATCATTTGTCGATTTTTTTTCCGAGGATTTCGATCCTTAGAACCCAAAGGCCTACCACGCTTCAGGTGTGCTTTAGGTTCACTAGCTCTCATACTAGTAGATGGTCCTATTGGGACATCAATTCGGATAGGCACATTTTCTGCAGGGCTATGTGACTTAGTTATCCTTTTCAAATCAGTAAATGCGTCTGGCATTTGATTTGCTATATTCTGTAAATGGATGATCTTCTGGACCTCCTGATTACATATAGGGTACGCGGATCAAAGTGAGATAATGATGAAACTTTCCATACAATTTCTCTTTTGATTTCCTTTTTCTCTCCCCCTAATTGTGGGAAATTTTTTTCATAAAACTGACAATCTGCAAATCGAGCAGTAAATAAATCTCCTGTCAATGGTTCAAGATAGCGAATAATAGAAGGTGATTCAAACCCAACACATATTCCTATCCTTCTTTGTGGTCCTATCTTACTGTGTTGTGGTGGTGCTACTTGCACATATAAAGCACATCCAAAAATTCGTAGATGGGCAATATTTGGTTCATGACCAAAAACTAATTGTGACGAAGAATATTTATTATAATGTGTCGGTCTGAGACGGATAAGTGATGCTGCATGCAAGATAGCATGGCCCAAACAGTAGTGGGCAATTTTGTTTTCATAAGTAGCGGTCTTGCTATCAATTGTAGGCGTTTAATAAATGACTCTGCAAGGCCATTTTGAGTATGAACATAAGCTACATGATGTTCAACTTTTATCCCAACTGATAGACAATAATCATCAAAAGCTTGAGATGAGAATTCTCTAGCTTAATCAAGGCGAATAGTCTTTATAGGATAATCTGGGAATTGTGCCCTTAATCAGATTATTTGGGCTAATAGCTTTGCAAACGCGAGGTTGCAAGATGATAGTAGGCATATATGAGACCATCTTAAAGATGCATCTATTAGGACCATAAAATATCTAAACAATCTACTTGGTGGATGAACAGTGTGAGCACGTGATATTTACCCTATATATGAGTTTATTCCTATAAGATTCAAATAAACAATTTTTCCTTATTTTTACAATGTATGTGAATTTTGTGTTGATTGTTTGCATATTATGTGCGCATGTTAAATCAAATAAAAAAAATACAAAAAATATGCATTTACATTTAGGAAATTAATTTTACCTGTAGTAGGTATTAATTCATTTTAACAATTTAAAGAAAAAAATCAAAATAACATTTTGTGCTTTAATTGAAAAATTACCGTAAATAAACATTAATTAGTTCAACAATTTTAATAAAGTCAAAATAAAAATACAGAAAATACAAAGGAACATAAAATACCAAAAAATAATAATACAAAAGTACAACACAAAAATACAAGTAAAAATACAAAAAATGAGAAAATACAAAGAAAGGGAAGGAAGATAATTGGGCCAATTAAATCAGATTTGCCAAGCCCCAAAACGCCCATCAACAACCCAGGCCAAGAAGATATCTACCCAAGCCCAACCCTTACCTTGTTAATATCGGAGCCTCATCAAAATAGAGACACGCGGGTTCCGTGTCTCTATCATCTCTATTAGATAATATAGACACGTTAGTTCTGTGTCTCTATCATCTCTATTAGATAATAGAGACACGCGAGTTCCGTGTCTCTATCATCCCTCCATTTGACTGCCATTTCCGATCGAATTCAGTTGATAATCAAATATACTTTCCAATTTGGGTTAATTGAACTGCTGAGTTCACTACAAGAGTAAAATGTATTGGTATTTGATAATTTTAAATATTCATGTATAAACTTTGATATATACCAACTTCAGATTAAAAAAAATCAATCAAATAAGTACCCCAGGTCCAAAGGAATGGCACCCGGTCTGCCCAGTCCAAGCTAAAACGACTCGTTTAGGTTAGCTAAATCCGGACCGTTGAAGTCTTTTGATCAAACGGCCAGAAATGCTTGCCATCTAATAAATCAAACGACGTCATGTAGTAAAGTCAAATCTGAACCGTTGGTTTATTAGATCCAACGGTCTCAGTTCCTTAAAGGATTTTAAATACACAAAAAACGTTACACCCCTTCATTTCACATTCTCCTTCTTCATAAGCCAACCCTAGCCGCCTTCTTCCTCCCTCAATCATCCGTCGGAAACCTACCGGCGGGGAACACTACCATCACTGTTGAAGCCACCCTTAACACCATAAAGCCTCCTCTATCTCCTCTTTCACCCCATCTAACTAGCTTTCTTCGAAAACCCCTAGAAACCTTCGAATATTTAAAAAGGTGTCGCCGGAACCCTACTCCGGCGAACACGACTTTTGATTCAAAACCCACCATTAGCACCATAGAACCTCCTTTGTCTCCTCTTTCATCCCCTTTGAACCTTTTTCTTCGAATAAGCCCAGAAACCTTCGAATCTTTCAAAAGGTGTCGCCGGAACCCTACTCCGGCGAACACCTTCGCTCCAAAATCACTTTGAACATCCCCAGAACACCTAGCCTCATGTTTTAAGAATCTTTTCTACAAAAAAGAGACTCAACAAGTCTGCCGGAGAACAAAAATCCCCAAGAAACGACATCCAGAGTTTCAAAGGTTCTGGAAAATTAAGAAAAATGAAGAAAAGGAAAAAACAGAAGAAAGAAGAAAGGAAAAGAGAGCCGGGAAAATTTTTTGAAAAAAAAAAAAAGATAAGTATTTTCTTCCCCCTTTTCTTTATTTTTTATTTCTTTTAGCTTTCTCTTCTGCCTCAGATTTTTTTAAATTTGCTCAAATTGGTATTGCATTGAAACTGAAAAATAAAATAAAAAATCATAATCGATAATTTTTGTAGTTAATTAGTTTGTTGATTCTGAATTAGGCTTTATATTAGTTCAAGGTTATTACTATGCTAGCAAACTTTTAGATTAATATATGTGAATTGGTTAATTGATTCGTTAATTAGTCTGCTTTGATTTAGTTTTAGATTCTGTTAATTAGTATTAATTGATTAGACTGATTAGGATAATAGGATTTACTGATTAATTTCGTTTGTGAAGCTGTTTTGATAATGTTCTGCTTTTTTGATAAATCTTAGGAATTGATTATAGCTGTAACAGTAATTAGTTTGTAACAGTAATTAGACAATAAAAGTGATAAAGAAGGATAAAAAATTAATTAGGATTGGAAATTTTGAAAGAGAAGTGAGGGCACTATTGGAATTGTAGAGTAGGTTATTGGTAATATCAGCTTAGCCGTAGGGGTATTATGGGCATTGAAAAAGGGTAGAATTAGTGAAAATTAAAGGGAAGTGAGGGTATAATAGGAATTCCAAGGAATAAGAATATAGCAGAATTAGCTAGAACCTTCTAGAATGGGTTCTAGTGCAAGTTTTAATAAAATAAATGTAGTAACTTGTCTAACAAGTTAAAAAAATGAGGGACTCTTAGATAATTACCAATTTTAAATTTCCCTCCAAATTCCAACTCTATAAATAGGCAATTTTAGCCATAATTCAAGAGACTTTTTTGAATCCTAAAGACTTTTGAATCCTATAAGCTTTAGAACCCTAAAACATTTTCCAAAAATATCTGCTATGTCTTAAATCTGAAATCATACAATTTCAGATTCAATTTTCTTCTTCTATACTGCAAATTCCTCTCAAAAATATCAAAAACATTAGATAGATCAATAATATATCAAAGATGTTTGTCAATCCATTGAAATCTCCAGTTTAAATTCAGCTATTGTTAGTTTGAAAAGCTGAGTTTGCATTGCTTAGGATCCGGAAATCTTAGAAAATTCAAGTTGTTAATTCTGATTCAAAGTTCAATTGATGCTGCTGAACTAGCTTGAATATGCATTATTTTTCTTCGAAGTATTGCTTCAATTTGGCTCTTAAAAAATCCCTGTGTTGCTGAAATCTGGTCACTGATCTGCTGTTGCAATTGCTGCTGTTAATTTGTTGTTCTTCTCACCTCAATCTCTCAATTTCAGGTACATATTCTGAATCTCAAATTTATGTAGAACTTCAGTCGAAAAATGAAATAAGAGAAGCACAAATTCATTGGAAGCTTTAATGTCGCAGCAGTTCATTTTATCTGTTTGTTCGTATTGTATTAGATTAGGAATTTTTATTTTTAGATCTATCTTTGTTATTCGAAATTGTTTGAGTGTATAAACTGGACTGCGTGAACTAAGTCATGTAGAATGGTACACTAGCAAATTCATGGTTATTTTAGCTTTAGATTCAGTAATTGTATTTGTGTTAGTTTAGCAGTTGAGATTTTAAAATCATGAATGGTCAAGTTCATAATTAACAATTCTATACTAAGATGAACGTGCATATTTTCGAAGTCTATTATTTCAATGCAAAGGTTGACAATTCTAGGTCGGAATTCGAGGTTAATGGTTCCTGCTAATTTTAGTCATTCTTTTGCTTATTAGCTGATGCATAAATATTGTTTTACATTGTTACAATCAGTAAAATTCATCTTCTGCCTTGTAATGGTTAATAGTATGGAAATAATTAGTATAGTTGTTTAGTCTGAAATCTGGACAGTGCAACAACTCGAAAATTGGTAAAACAAATTAGTATAATATAGATTTGAATCACAATAATAAAGTATCTTCTGTCTAATCTTCGTTGTTGAACTCCCCTGATCCGATAATGTTTTACGTCCCAGTAGGTTAAAGAATAGAAGGCCTATTTCAGTGCAGTATCATGTATTTGGACTGTTCTGAGGCCCAATCTGTTTATCCTTGAACGGCAACATCAAAGCAGTTGGGTGGAATGGTTTACTTATGTATCTTTTGGGGCTTAATTATTTGCAATTGAATCACTAGGTTTTAGCCATTTCACACTTAGTAATTAGCTAAG
>MU739094.1:112220-136143 GCA_026770625.1 Nicotiana glauca | reverse complement strand
ATTTCTAGTTCGCAGACTGTAACAGAGTCAAAACTTTCCTCGGTTCGGGATTAATCCGGTGACTTGGGACACCATTATTCTCCCAAGTGGCGACTCTGAAATTAAATAAATAAATCCCGTTCCGACTGTCCTTAAATTAGAAAAAACTCCTTCCGTTTATTATATCCCTTCCCGGGGTGTAGTAAACAGGCCCCAGCCAGTGAAAAAGGAGGTGTGATAAATAGGTCCATATATATCCCCATGTATACACTCTAAAAAGACGGGGGATTCAATGACAACCTTCATTGGTGATGGTCTAGTGATCTGTTGGCCTTGATAACAAGCATCACAAGAAAATTTATCATTTGTAAGAATCTTCAGGTTCTTTAATGGATGCCCACACGAATTTTCAGTAATTCATCTCATCATTATAGACCCAGGATGGCCCAAAGTGCTATGCCAAAGCACAAAAGTATTTGAATTCATAAACTTCTGGTTCACGATAGAGTGTGCTTCAACTGTACTAATTTTTGAATAGTATAAGCTAGAAGATAAAGTTGGTAACTTTTCTACAATGCATTTCTGGCCAGAAATATTCTTTGTAATACAAAGATATTCCATGTTCATTTCATCTATTTTCTCAACATGATACCCATTCCAACGGATATCTATAAAACTCAACAAGTTTCTTCGGGAATTGGAGAAGAACAATGCATTATCTATTATAAGTTCTGTTCCCTTAGACAGAAATATAATGGCTCTTCCAGAGCCTTCAATCAAACTTATATTACCAGAAATTATTAAAACATTTGATTTCTCCTTATGCAAAAAAAAAAGTATTTATGATCCCTGAATATGGCATGAGTTTTTCCACTATCAATAACACAAATATCTTCATGATTTGTCTTTGATCCAAACATATTTTGAGGATTATCTATATTCTTCAAATGACATAAATAAAATATATTATTGTAAACGGCATTATCAAAGCATAAATTTTATTTATATACAATAATTATATAACCATACTATCTATTACAAACAACAAAAATTAAAATATTTATATTTCTACAGATTCACCACTGATTACATGACTTGTTTCTCCTTCTGGGTGTGCAAAGTAATCAGCTACATCCAAATGCATGAAGTCCAAATTATCTTCAGAAATAAAATTTGCTTCAGTATTTTTCTCTGTCTTTTTCAGGGAGGCTTGATAAAGCTCAACCAAGTGCTTTGGCGTACGACAGGTACGTGACCAGTGCCCTTTTTCTCCACGTCGATAGCATACATTTTCTGCAATTAGTGCTTGCACCTCTTCATGCTTTTGTTCTTTCCTTTTGCACTGATGGTGGTGAGTAGGGTTCTTTGGTGAATTATTATTACCATGATTAGATTTCTTCCCCGACCACGGCCATGACCACGACTAGGACCACGACCTCTTCCACGTTTAGCTTGGTGGAAGTTCATCTCATTCACTTTAGGGAATGGACAAGAACCAGTAGGTCGGCTTTCATGATTTTTCATTAATAGCCCATTATGTTGCTCAGATATAAGAAGATATGAGATAAGTTTAGAATATTTTTTAAATCCCATCTCTCGATATTGTTTCTACAGGAGCATATTCGAGGCGTGAAAAGTGGTGAAAGTTTTCTCCAATATATCATGATCAATAATATTATCACCACATAATTTCAATTGGGAAATAATTCTGAACATAGTAGAAGTATACTCACTTATAGATCTAAAATCTTGTAGCCTTAGATGAGTCCAATCATAACGTGCCTGTGGAAGAACGACCATTTTCAGGTGGTCATATCTATCTTTCAAATTATTCCACAGTATGACTGGATCTTTAATATTGAGATATTCCATTTTCAGACCCTCATCAAGGTGATGGCACAGGAATATCATCGCTTTGGCACGGTCTTGGTTTGATGCCTGATTTTTATCCTTAATGGTGTCTGCCAGACCCATTGCATCAAGATGAATTTCAGCATCAAGCACCCAAGACATATAGCTTTTGCCCGATATATCCAGGACTATAAATTCAAGTTTAGAAAGATTTAATATTATTTAGAAAAAAAATTTCGCACCTCAGATACTTTCAAAGTATTTGCTCGAAATGGCTGAGTCTCGTGCCGATAACGTGTTATAAAATAAAGACTGTAAAGTAAAGACAAGTATAGAGAGAAACTGATATGTTATTCGAATTTCAAACTGATGTACATAATGAACTAATATCTCTTCTATTTATAGAAGAAAGGAAGCTGCTGTGTAAGCTACTACTACAAGCTGCTGCATAAGTTGCTACTGCAAGCTGCTATATAAGCTGCCACTAGAAGTTGCTGTATAAGCTGCTACTATACCAGATATGGATAATCTTATACTGAGAGTAATGCTTATCTATAACTTATACTGAGAGTAATGCTTATCTATAACGGGGTACTGAAAGGATAAGCTCATTGTACCAGATATGGATAATCTTCTACCGGGGGTAATGTTTATACATAACGGAGTATCGAAAGGATAAGCTTATTATACCCGGTATGGATAATCTTCTACCGGGGGTAATAATTATCCATAATCGGATACCGAAGTGATAAGCTTCTTCATGAGGCTTATTTCCAGTAGAGTACTCAATAGATAAACATATTTACGGCGGAGACCCATATGGATAAACTTTTTCAGGAAGCTTATTTACAACGAAGTACTAAATGAACATCCATAATATAATATATTTATAACAAAAATGATATAATTGAGGTGTGAATAAAAGAACAAAGGAAGTAAAATAATGAAAGAAAATCATCAATTAGGATTGGTTGTTTCTTTTTCTTTTTTAATTAAAAGAAATAGTATATTTCCTTATTTATTGGCACTACTGGACTAGGCAAGAGACTTTGTTTACACTCAAAACGGATAACAATTAAATTTATATGTGGTTCTAAGGATACGCGAAAATACAAATTATAAATTTTGTTAGATTAAACAAATAAAGGGCGTGATAAATTATCAAACCAATTATGACGAGTGATCCCGGACTCATTATCAACTTTAATGTAATGCCTGCCTTCAATCTCGGGCTCGTAATAATGAAGAACTAAAGAACAATAGTAAGGACTTTGAATAGCAAAAAAAAAAGTAAATTGCATTGGTATGGGTATTACAATGGTCCTAATGATTAGTGAGACATAGTAGGGGAGTTTTACCCTAATTACAATCCCATAAAAGGTAAAAATCTTCCATTTTACTAATCACTGATCTTCTGCCGATACGTACCGGGATTCACGTCAAGCCATCTGACTGGGCACGGATATCACGACCCGTTGTTAGTCGTGCTCGATTATCTGATATTATTCTGCAAAGTTAAGGGATTCAAATAGAACCCGGGGGCATGGCCCCGATTTATCTAAGGGCAGGTGTTTTGACCCGGCATCGATCAAATGGCTCCTTGCCCTGATTCTGGTTCCTTACAGTCACCTCTCTGCTACGTTTACTTCATCTAGAACCGAGACATCGAAAGGACTCAGTTTCACCCGTATACAAATATTCCCCTCATTTCTCGGAGTGTAACTTTATAGAAATGACGAGAAGCGACATATGCACTTTGTTTCCTTCTCCAATACACCGTGACAGAAATGTCAAAGAATTTGAAACATCTTGTCAAGTGTGTCATAATGACTTCAAACACGCGTCAGTCATTGGTTAGTCATCCCTGAATACGAAACGGCATAAACCTTCTATAAATACTTCCTTCATTCGTTCATTTTTCACCTTTTGACCAAGCTTCTACCTTCGAGTTTTCATCATACTCTAATATTTTTACCTCCGTTCTTCAAGATTCCTTAGTAAGTTGCAAGTTTTTACTTACTTTCTACTTAAATCAGCACATTTGACCTTTATCTTTCAGCTTCTCCTCAAAATTTTTAAGCCTTTTTCAGATAACAGTGGCCAAAACTTCCAAATCAGTTCCCAAAAAAGTCGCTTCTTCTCCCCAACCGACTGCCAAAATTGATGAGACCACTCCCAATATGCTCATCCTCGAGAGATCCGCTGCTGACGCGGCTACTGATGAACCGGCTGCCGAACCTCCCTTGAAAATGTTCCTTCCCGGGGGATGTTCGGTCGCTAATGACTTTAAGGTTGAGAAGCCCTCATCGATGTAGGGCCTGCGTGAAGGAGTATCAAGATATATATTCTCCATTGCCGAAGATGTCCTTCCCAAAGTCCGTAAGCACTATAACTGGGTAGGCAAAGACGTACTAGTCCCCGGGCCTGAGGACGACATCACTACCCACGTGGAAGGGTATCTAAGTGTTTACACTTATCCCTTCACATTGAGCCTGGTGGACCCAATTATTCTGAAATTCTTTACGAGGTACGAAGTATGCCTCGATCAGATCCATCCATCGCTGTGGAGGATCGTAATCTTCCTTCGATACTTCGTGGATAAAATCTACTCCTATCGATTCACCTTCGATCATCTACTCCACATGTACAATCCTCGAATCTTCTAAGGGGGACTGACAAAGCTCTTATGCTTGGCTAGCAAAGCCCCATTCTCAAGCATCGATGAGGACCGGGATTGAGGCTGGCAGGGATGCTTCGTCCGGGTGAGGACCTCAGACTTGATCCATGCTGAGTTTAGGCCATTCCCCAAGAAAGGGAATGTATCACGTAACACAACTTTCCTTTAAATATTGATTTTATGTTCATCTTTTTTTTCCTCACTAGTATTTGTTGTGGTACAGCTATTGCTCGAGTCCCAAACGCTGTCCCTCGAATCATGGAGTGGATCGCGGGTATTTGCTCACATATAACTTATTTCGAGCGCTCATGGAGAAAACTATTGAGGGGCCACTAGGAAGCCCATTCTCATGGTAAGACCCTTTCTCTAATAGGTAACATCTTGCTCTCCTATTCGCATCATACTTACCCACATTCCTTTATTTTTTCCTTTGCAGGTTTTCCTAAAAGCATTGATCTCAAGCATGCAGTAGGGGACAAGGCTCCCTCTATTGGCCCTGCTTCATGGCAACTCGGGGATGCAGTAGGAGAGAAGAAGAAAGGAAGGCTCCAGGTTCCCCGAGCTTAAAGAAGAAGAAAACAAAAAGAAGGTTAGCCCATAAGCCAAAGGAGAGCTCCAGTTCTCGAGCACGTGACTCAGATCTTCTCTTCTGTCTTAGAGATGAGCCCGAGTAGGAGGATTTTTTTTCGGCCTATGGGCCGACGTCCCTCGAGGAGTGGGTGGCTGTCGAGCAAGAGATTTATGAGACCGATCTCCCACACCAGGGCCGAGACTTCCGCGGATGCTGGCCACACCCCAAATGGGGTGCCTGATGTAATAGATAATTCATGATCGCCTTCTTATACCGAGTACATGCTCGAGGAGGCTCGAATAGTGAAGGAGCAGTCCAGGGGCTCATGGTGCAGATGGTCCCCTTCGCTCTTTTATCGAAGGTATGGACTCGGCGGCTTTGGAAGTCTTCACCAGGTTGGGCGACCTGGCAGTGCCCATGAACCATCCGTCTTCAAAAACTGGCGGGATGAATTCAAGCTCACAGTTGATCAACCAATTTCTAGCCTCGAGTACGGTTTCCGGCCATAAGAGTCAATAATAATCACCATCCCGAAGGATGCACGGGTTTTTTCTGCTCCTGTAGGAGTAGCGAGTTACCTTCGATGCCTCATAACCAAAGAAGAACAGGCAAAAATAAATGAGGTGGGCATTTCATGCCTATTTAACAAAACATAGTAGGCACTGAATCGCGCAAGGCATCCTTATGTTCTTTCATCCTCTGACTTAGTTCTTGATATTCCTCACGTCTTCTTCTTTTTTTGATCTTTTTCCAGGCCTCGGTACTCTATCATGAAAGCTTCTTTTGATACCAGGCTAAGGCTTGGGAGCTTGCTAAGAGAAAAGACATGCATAAGCTTCTCAGCGAGCAACACGAAAGAGCCGTCAAGAACCTGCGAGCCGAGTTGGACACAGCTCAAAAAGAGCATGCCGACTTAGTGGAATAAGTAAAAGTTTTCGAAGTTGGAAATGAAGACTTATCCATGGTGATTATTGACCAAACTCCGTAGGTTCAACTAAAGATTAACCGGATCGACCACTCCAAGACAAAATGAACGAGGTTGGGGCCATGGCCGATGTCTGAAAGGGAAAAGTGGACCAGTTAGCATAGGAGAAGGGGATTTCCGAAAGTAAATGGCATCAGTAGAGGTCAAACTCCAAGTGGCGAAAGAGAAGGCCGAAGCACGGGCTCAATAAATCAAGGACCTCCGAGCTCAACTTCGCTTGACCACTGCTGAACGAGATGCCTTGGCAAGGAGCTCAAAATAATGAGGTCTGAGTCGAAAACAACTCAGGCTGATGCTGAAGAGATAGTAGCCCAGTACAGGGCCGATGTTGGGGCATCTGAGGCCTGCCTAAAAGTCATTATTGAGTACGTGAAGAGATTGTCTTGGAGGGAGACCCTTGAGGAAATTCATTCCCGAGGTTTCGACCTGTCAGTCGAGATAGAAGAAACAAAGAGGTGCAGAGGTCGAGGCTAATAAGGTGGCTTAACCCGAGGGAGAAGGAGGCTCTGAGGGCTCCGGCAAATCCAAAGATAGAGAAGACTCCGACTGCTCCGGTGACGAGGTGAGTTCCAGTGGAGATCATGCGTAGGTTCCTTAGGAATGTTTGTCTTTGTTTTTTTATGTTTTACATTTATTTTGTTGAGGCCATTTTCATTAGCCTTTGTGAAGACATTTGGAATGTATATATAAGGTTTTTTCCCTTTCAAGTCTATTACATTTAGCATCCTTTTTACATTTGCAAATACTTCAAATGCCTTAGCATGGAATAAAACGTAGTAAGTCGTTGTTCGGAGGTCTAAACAAGACTTGTTCTTGATGTAATTTTTGTTTGACACTTGTAAGGGCTCGGTATGACCGGAAGCTTTCCCCAAAGTGCTTGTTAGAAGTTTTTAAACTATAATTTTGTCGAGGGTAACCTTTGAACCGATTTGGAGTTTTGAAGGCCTTATGTTTTGATTACGGGCTTTGGACGTCTATGAGCTATTTTTTGGGTAGCCGTAGCCCTTTAAATTCAGGCACTACCTGATAGGTTTTGTACTTCTGGGCTTCGATAACCTAGAGCTATCCGAGTTTGTCTTTGAGTTGTTGCCCGATTGGCTTATATGATTTTGACTGAGTAGCTGAGGGCGTGTGTTGTGAGAATACTTTTGTGTCGTGCTATACGCCGCAGCAGTGATACACTGATTATGATTATGAGGCCGAGGGCCTGAGTTTTGTATGCCACGAGGTGGCTTGTTGGTATGAGGCCGAGAGACTAGTGATGATGCCACGAGATGGCTTGATATTGTGCTTGGGCCGTCTGGGGCTCCTCCTGGAGTCTGTGCACCCCTAATGAGCGCGGGTACTCATTGTGATGTGAGATATAGCCCGAGGGGCTGGTATTGTTCCATGTTGTTGTCCGGGGGGGGATTTGTTGAAAAGGAATTTTTAGGAAGTTTAAACTGAGCTAAGATGTTTTAAGATATTTCACAACTTTATTGCTTTCTTAATGGTTTTATACTGCTTCAATATAGCATGTTGACGTGCCTTACGTGATTTTGTATTTCTCAGTCTTTATTTATGATTATTACTCACTGAGTTGGAGTACTCAGTTTTCTCCCTGCACCCCGTGTGCAGATTCAGATGTTGTTGATCCTACTTGTGAGTGTTGAGAGCTCCTGGCAGATTTTGGAGTTCACGAGGTAGCTGCTCGACATCCGCAACCCTGTGCTGCCCCCCCCCCCCCTCCAATCTCATTTCTCTCTCTTTCAGTGATTTTGTAATAGTTTGTAGATACTTTAGACTTGTAGTATATTGATAGATGCTCATGACTAGTAACACCCCGATATCGGGCTGTGTTGGGTTTATTTTCCACAAATTGTACTTTTAACTACTTACTTTGGGATTATTTATTATATTTTGGACTTAATTCTTATTGTTTAATTTCTTAAAAATAAAATGGGAAAGTGTCGGCTGGCCTTGTCTTCACGAGAGGTGCCATCACAATCGGGTCCGGGTTTAGGGTTGTGATAAAATTGATCTAGTCAACTACTTCAAACATAGCTACCTAGTGCTTTGCATATCATCTCTGCGGTCCGTAACCCATTCTACGGTCCGCAGATCGAACCGCATATTGGACCTATTAGTTTTCAAATTCTGCCAACTTGCTCCGAATGCACCGAAACTCACATGAACCCCTCGGAATTCATCAAATCATTCCTACAAGTCCAAATGCCCAATTTTTATTTATACAAAGACTCAAAACTCCCACAAAAATATGACAATAAAGAATCACGGCTCAAATCGATTAGAATTTTTCTTAAGTTCGTAAATCATTATTCTTTTAAAAAGGTATCAGAATCACACATAGACGCTTCAAATTACTTCCAAAGTTTGTACACAAGTTCAATTAAACTATATAGACCCATCTAAAGTCTCAGAATATCAATCGGAGTCTAATAGTACTAAATTCAACTCTTGATCAAACTTATGAACTTTTATGTTCTTCAAATTGCCACACTTTTGACAAGTGGTGTCAAATCCTTCTACGAATATAACAAATTCAATCTAGATATACATACAGGTTCAAAATAATCATACAAACTTATTGGAACATTTAAATTTCAATTCTGAAGTTGTTTATTCAAAAGTCAAATATTGATTTACTCTTCCAACTCCAAACCTCAAATTATGAACTAAGTGTTTCGGATCACTCTCAAACCCTACGAAAACTAAACCAACCATCCATGAAAGTCGTATGACATTATATGAACCTACGTGAAGCATCACATTGGGGAACATGATTCTAAAACTAAAAATAATCGGTCGGATCGTTATAAGTCAATAAGGGAAAAGTGGGAATGTGAGCCACTAGTAGTTCGATGAGACAACTTAATCTATTACAAGTCATTTTGTTTTTTATTTTATTTTGATCAGCGTCTCATATTTACTTTTAGTTTTTTATTTTATTTCGATCACCATATTGTATGTTCTCGAATACTACTGCTCCATGACTTAGTCTTTAGTTGGGTTGTACAGGATATTTATGATAGTTTTACCTCGTTTCCATGCCGTACTTATACTAGACATCTTTAGTGTTACTTCTTTCTTACCTACTATATTATCAGCATGTTATATTCCTTCCATATGACACACTTTCCTTATTATTCTATTTCAAAACGAATAGCATATTTTTATATTTAAAAAGAATTTAAGTTTAAACTTTTAATTTTACTTATTTTATCCTTAATGAGAAGCTTGTATGATACACAAATGTTATAACCCTATAAAGCTTTTATCCTTTAAGCATTTAAGACTAGATGTTTAAAAAGTCTTTTTATTCTTAACTTCGTGTCATGTCAAACAACGTCATATAAATTAAAACAGAAGGAGTGGTTTAGAGTATTTTCCTAATAGGTAGTAGCTCATTGGGTGCCCTATTGTGGCCTTTATTGAGATTTGGATCATGAAACTTTGTTTGTTATTTGAGAGTAATTTTATTCTATTATTGCTTATGATCATGAACTGCACAAGTTTTTTGTACTCATGCTATACTTTTGAATATTTTGTACAACTACTAATTTGGGTACGAGCGAGAATCAAGGGAGAGCTCGTTAGTTAATTACCTAAGGAGACTCAAGGTGGAGCTATAGTGTCCATCCGCAACACCTTAGAGTCTCTTTTTTTTAATCTATTACTGGTATCTTATTTAATAGTGATATACTCCATAGACTTATATAATTTGTTACTCTTAGCACTCATGATATTGTGACACCAATTGGTAATTATGTTTGATTCCACAATTAATATATGTGATGATATTAGTAATCTTAATTTTTGTGATATTATATCTAGGTTTTGTCTCTATTGGTTTATCTAGCAGGTTGGCTTGGGTGCCATCATGATCATGGTGGGATTTGAGTCGTAAAATAATCATGGCGAGATTTATGGTAGTTATGGTATATCTCAAAATATATTTGTTAGTGAAAATAGCGGGTCGGTAGAGAATAATGTTTAAGTTCTACATTTCATGATAGGGTTGCAAATGCTTTTGGAATGCAATTCGGGTTTGAACCTGATGAAATATTGAACAAGCTCCTATCAAAGAAGAAAAGAATTTTTATGAAGAGTTAGAGGATACTAATCGTCTGCTATTTGAAATAAGTATACACTCTAAGTTGTCTATTGCGAATAGAATACTAAGTATCAACGTAGATCAAAATATTTCTCGAACGGACATGGACTCTTTTAATTGCTTTATGAGTGAATTAGTCGACTCAAATATCAGCTCACGTGCTAATTTTTATAAGGCAAAGATATTGGTTTCTATGTTAGGACTTTCTCAAGACTCTCGTCTATAAGAATTAACTATTGTGAAGATGGTTTCATGTTATACTAAAAGGATAATGCAGATTTAGAATGTTATATATGTTTTGAAAACCAACATTTTAATTAGGTTCCAGCAAGAAAAAGGTTTCTACGAAGGTGATGCATTATTTACCTCTTATACATAGGTTAAAGAGATTGTACACATCGATGAGTTTTGCTCCTTATATGAGATGACACTATTAGAAATAAAAGGTTGCCTGGTGTCATCTTTCAGATTGAGAAGCTTGAAATTATATTGATAGTATGTAATGGTATTTTGATGGTGAACCAAGGAACATTCAGTTGGGTTTGTGTACCGATGGATTCACGCTGTTTTCTATTTTTATTATTCCATATTCATGCTAGCCCATCTTTCTTACACGTCCCATATTAGATGTACTATATAGACTTTTAAATAGAATTATCTTTACTCCATGTAATTCAAACAGATTTGGTTGATGTATATTTGCATCATTGGATTGATGAGCTAAAGTAATTATGCTATGATGGTGTTGAAACATATGGAACATCAACTAAATAAAATTTCAATTTGCGCGCCCCTTTAAGGTGAATTAATAATTTTTGAAATATTTTCTGGTTGGATGACTGTTTGAAAGTAATGGTCTTTATTGTGTGAAAAGTGATAAAACGTTCATTTTAAAACATAGAGGAAAGCAATCATGGTTTGATTGTTACCATTAGGTTTTGCCAGAGGATTATGAGTTCAAAAGTATGAAGGATGCATTTATAAAGAAATAAATCTAAACATGATTTCCACCTCCAACATTTTGGGGGGAGAATATTTGAGAGAGAGTTCAAAAGTTCACTATGATTACAGAAAATACACCTTCTGAATTTCCTAGATATGATGTTACTCATAATTAGACGCAACATAGCATATTTTTGGAGTTGTCGTATTGTAATACTCATAATTAGATGCAATATAGCATAGTAATTGAATAATTTAAGAAGAAGAGTGAACAAGGAAACAAATCCCAAGCATCCTAATAAGACAACGATGCGTATTGTCTGTGCATGGGAGATTAAAGCAGGTGAATAACTCTAGAGAAGTTTCTAATAAGTTCATTCATATGTGATGTTTAAGGATTTCCTAATTTGTGAATGGATAAGTTCTCAGACTTACATTGGATGGCACCGAGAGTTGCAGTTTCCTATATCATCATTGATTCTATATTTCAGTAATAGAGAAAGGAAAGAAACACCTTCAAAATTATAAAAGATCTCTTCAAAGAGGGAATTTTAGTTGTAGTGCTATTGAGTGCTTAAGAGGGAACATAGTGGCTTATGGGCCTTAGTATGATGAGTTTTCATACTAGGATCTCTTAGGGTGAGCTTTGATTAAGGATCATAGTATATTGGTAAGGAGAAGTGTTAACTTGAAGGCAAATCAAGAGTAACTCGAAGAAATAGATCAGGTTTGTAATGGTTTGGATAAACATAGTAATAGAAAGGTTCCTTTAGTGTGATGAATCTTTATAGGTGTTTTGTTGCAATGCTACTAGGTTTGGCAACCTGCATGACTTGGTTGAGTTAGAGGGGTTCAGTTTTGATGGCTTGGTTCTGTGCAAATAGGTTTCAAATAGTTCTCGATGTTTTCGACCATAGCTTGGGATTGATGTCTTTTACATGTATCAAAGGATTTGTTATGTGTCATAATGTTCTCTCCTGAAGTGAGTTAAGTTGAAGGTTTCTAGATAATGGAGTATTTATCCGACTTGTAATTCAGAGTTGATAATGAGATTCTCGTATTTGTCATATGATGTCATGATAGATATGGTGTACTTTGTGGGATTGAGATTGCATGTACAAGGTTGCAGTTCAGTTTCGAGGGGAAGATCATGAGTTCTAGAAAGCATGGATGGTTTTAAATGTTTAAGAGAATGCTAGCACTATTTGTATACCTCTTGAGAAGGGCATATTTTGTTGAAGGGTACGTTGTGATTTGATTGCAGATGCTTGACTAGTACTACAAAAATTACATCGTTGGTAGTCATTGATATTCAGGTTTTGCTACTTAGTGAGGAAGGCTATGGGAGTACCTCCCATAGGGTGATTGTGTATGAGTGATGTATCAAACATTTGAGTGAGAGATTTAGAGATTAGGTATGGATATTTTGGTACTCTCGCAGTTTGGGGATTATATTTCTGAGAGGCGGACTATTCCTTGGTTGTAGACTATGAAGATATCTTAAGGGTAAGACAACTAATGGTATATTTTATAGATAGGTTACTATAGACAAAGGTAATTTATCTATTTTAGGATGATCAGAATTGATTTGGGGGCCTATTGGTAGGCCTAATAAGAATGTGCAATTTACATCTGATCATGTTTGTTTACTGAGGACAGCTATTGTTGAGGGGTGTGTCATTAACTAGAGTTAATTTGATTCATGTCCTGATGTATTCCATGTGTTACTCTCTTATGCTAAGATGGATTGTGCTATTATTGACTATTTCCACATATAATGTGGTTTTTCTTGGGCCTTGTGATGAAGTTTGAGCTAGATGGATGTTAGGATGTCGAGTTGTGTATTGCACTTGGCTGTGTTTTTATTGTTTATGGTATACGGTGTTATCCGTTTCTTCGTAGTTATGGTCATGTGATTCGCATGCTTATTGTAGATAGACACGTGTTTGGTGGGTATCCCATGACCGATATGTATGGATTGGGTTACGCACTGCTTATTGGAACATGATCCTTTGTGCTTATTTTGTATGGTTTACTTCTCATCTATGGGATGGGTTCATAACATATATTTTGGGATTGTATCTGTTGAACTTGCGGGATGGTTCTCAGATTTAGTTCTCCTTCAATCATTTGTTACATTTGAGTTTTGCTTGTTTGGGCACGTAAGGTGTCGTATGTGGCACTAGGGGCATTTGTTTGGTCTGTCAATCAAAAATTATGTAATGGGTGAGATAAGGTTATTGGAATTAGAAATAGTACAATCAAATTTAGGATAAGGTATGCTTGGATAGATATGTCATTAGTCAACTTATAATTTAGCAATGGCTCTTATTAGGCGAGTGAACTCCATGACTTGTTAATCTGATAAGTGGTTATGAGTTTCTCTCACCAGTGGCAATGTACGAAGGTTTAGAACAAGGTTTTATTTGATATGAGGTATATCGTCGGTACCGAATTTGTTAATGAGCAGTTATTATGGTCGGAAGATATTACTATAATTACATGAGTTATGCAGTATATCATGTGATTATATCTTGGAATACGGTTATATCTTGATGGATCTTGTTTAGACTTATATAGTGTATAGATACGAGAATCGGGTAAGGAATTCCGGATATTGGAGATTGGGTTCTATGGTTTATGGATGAAAGTTGAAGCTAGCATTTTCAGTTAGGTTGTGTTGACAGGCTTATATGGATTGAAGTGGTGTAAGATCTCCCATGGGTATGTGTATGGTGAGTTTATATAGTGATTTTATGGCTTTGGAATGACTCTTGGCACATTCAAGGACGAACATGCGTTTATGTAGGGGAGAATGCGACACAATTGGTTATTTTGAGCATTTGCATTATGTTCTATAGTTGAGGTCTTGAGTAGCTTTATATGAAGTATTATGGCTTTCATGCATTGTTGGTTTTGATTTTCGGGAAGTTCATGATTGACTCGGAAGAATAACTCTCAATTTAGAAGCTTTAAGTGAAAGAGTTGACCAAGATTTGACTTTTGTATAAACGTTCTCGGATTCATATTTTTATGATTCTGATAGGTTCATATGGTTATTTTAGACATAGGCATATGTCCGATTTTAGATTTGGAGGTTCCTAGGATGATTTGTCTCTTTTTATCGAAAGTTGACAATTTGAAGGTTTAGCAATTTCATAAGTTTGACCATGAGTTGATTTTGTGCTTATCGGGGTCGGATTGTTATTTCGGGACTCGGAATAGGTCGGTTTTGTCATTTGGAACTTTTAAGAAAGATTTGATTTCATTTTGAGTTGATTTGGTATAAATAGGACACTTGGTTGTGAATATTTGAAGTTCTTGAGTTTGAAGGTTGCATGATGAGTTTGGTATTTGATTCTCGACTTTGGCATTATTTTATAGCGCAACGAGTCTTTGGATAAGTGTAATTATCCGGATGGTCATTTTGTGTATTGTAGCCATATTCCCCTATTTATTTCTACTCTAATGTTCATGTATGGTTATGTGAGTTGACGGAGTGTTAGGGATTGGTTTCGAAAATATTTTTGAGTGAATTGAGACACGTAGTCTTAAGGTTGGAGCTTTAAGTTGAAAGAGTTGACCGTAGTTTGATTTTTGTGTAGATGACTCCAGAATGGAGTTTTGATGGTTCTGATAGCTTCATATGGTGATTGTTGACTTCGATGTAAGTCCAGAAAGTGATTTGGAGGTCCACAGGTTAATTTGATATTTTTTATGAAAGTTAGAAAGTTGAAGATTTAGAAGGTTGAGAGGCTTGACAAAGAGTTGACTTTTTTTATATCGAGTTTGGATTTTGGTTTCGGAATTTGGACTAGGTCTGTTGTGTCATTTGGGAATTCTGTGCAAAATTTAAGGTCATTCGGAATTGATTTGATATGATTCAGCATTATTAGAAGTTAGAAATTTATTTTTTTCATTAGGCTTGAATTAGGATGTGATTCCGGGTTTTTGATGTTGTTTGATGTGATTTGAGGTTTCGAGTAAGTTCGTATTGTGTTTTAGGACTTTCTTGTATGTATGGATGGAGACCAAGGGGCCTCAGATGTGATTCGGATGGAATTCGGATTCATTTTGGTCTTTGAAGGATTGCTGAAGCCCGAGGGCTTTTGTGCAATCACACCTGCTAGGGATTTGGAGGAGGTACGATGACGTAGAAGTGGCCATGTGATTGCAGAAGCGGGCTTATCTGGGGATGGAAAAGGTCATAGGTGCGAAGGATTTATCGCATCTACGAGCTTGTAGATTCGGACAAGGGGACACAGAAGCGGAGGAAGGCTGGCAGAGTACGAATCGCATATGCGGAAGGGTTTCGCAGGTGCAGACGCACAAAATCGTGAGTTGGACTGTAGAAATGGCAGGTCAAAACTTATGTGAAGTTCACAGGTGCATGGTTTGGACTGTATAAGAGGTCCCGCAGAAGCAGAAATTTAGATCGCATGTGCGATTTCACTGGCAAATTCTTATATTCAAAAGGTTTGAGTGTTTTCTCATTTTGGGAGATTTGGAACTCGGCTAGTGGCGAGTTGTGAGAGACTTTTTGCTACAATTAAGGAGGTAACTGAAGTTTAATCACTTTTGATGTTAAATATTGATTATCCATGGATTATTACATCTAATTTAAGTGAATTTGAAGTTAAATTTGGGGATTTTAGGCTATGGTATTAGAGAGTGAAACTAGGTGATTTGAGGGTCGATTAGATGGAATTGAATAAAATTAGTATGTTGGACTCATTATTAAATGGGCGTTCGGAATTTGTGATTTTTGTCGGGTTCCAGGGTATGAGCCTGGGGTTGAAATTTTGGGATGATTTGCATTATTTGATTCAAGACTTTAGCTTTATCATTTGGAATAGTTTATAATGATAATTATTGGTGGTATTAAGTTATTTTGTCAGATTTGAGAAATCTGGATATTGATACTCGCGGGAAGGGCTTGTTAGAGGAGTGATTTATCTTGCTTGAGGTGAGTATCCTATTTAAACTTGGTTGAGTCACTAGTTGCCTAAGTTATTTGTGATAGCTACGTGCTATGAGTGCGCACATGTGTGGGGTTTGAACCCATGTGCGAGCACCGGGGTATTTATTCATGTTCAAGGTAGTGCTTAGGTTATGACATACCTTGTTTTGACTGTTGAGCCTTAAGTTGTGGTGTTTCTTGTATTTATAACCTTGTTGTGAACTATTTGATCCATGTTTGAGGTTACATAGAGGTTATTCTCCTGATTGAACTTGACAAATTGATATTTCTATAATGAAATTGCTTATTTGAGCTATGCTAGCACATTTTACACATGCCTACACTATAGCATGACATTATACTAGTTCAGGAGCATGAAATATGATATTCATTCATCATATACATATAGTTTTGTACATTTGCTTTTGTGTGATATGATTTGGACAGGATGCATGTGATCACGCCAGACCGATTGTGTTGTTATGCATGTGACCATGCGGAGCGGATTGTGTTGTTATGCCTGTGACCATACTGGGCAAACTTTGATATTGAGTATGTGATCATGCCGGGCTGATAGCATGTTGAATTGGTCATGTTGTGTGTGGATATAGATCCATCCAACTAAGGTCACTCTCTCATGTGCCTTCTTGATAGTTTACACGCGGATTTGAGGAAAACTTATCAGTGGTTTGATACAGATATGGAAATATTGAGGAAAATCTGGCCAGTGTTTGTTTTGGATTTTGCATTTCATATTTACTTGCAATTTTCGTGGTTAATTACCTAATTTCTTTGTATTTCATCCTTATATGTTATATCATTGACTGAGCATAAACTTGAGTAATTGCAAACACACAAATGGTTCTATATATGCTTTATGACTTGATCTTATTATTATTTTTTACTTGTTAAATTGATGAGATTGTACAGGTTGTAGCAAGTATCATTTATATTTCTTGCTTTTTTCACCTCGTCAAGGTTAGTTATGATACTTGTTGAGTACATTGGGTCGGTTGTGCTCATGCTACACTGTGCACTTAATTGTGTAGATCTAGGTGTCGGACCTAGTCATCACTAGTTAAGGCTTATAGCAAAGTTGATCGTTGAGAGACGAGGTAGAACTACATTCTCGACCAAGTCTTGGCATCGTTTTTCTTATATATTTTTATTTTTATTTCAAACAATATTATATTTGGTCATTTTAGACTTGTATTTCCATATTAAAGCTATTGACTATGTATTCACCAATTCTGGGGGATTTATTATATATTGTGTTATTGAGGTTTCAAGCTTTTGTTATTTTGTAAATTTCTCTATTTGGTTCTTTATTGTTATGTTAGGCTTGCCTAGCAAGTGTGTTAGGTGCCATAACAATTGGTATTGGATTTTGGGTTGTGATAAGTTGGTATCTGAGCCTAGGTTCATAGGTATTACCAGTCATGAGCAAGTTTAATAGAATCTTACGGATAGGTACAGAGACATATGTACTTATCTTCGTGAGTCTACTGCACGGTTAGGAAACTTCACTTTCTTATATTCTTGTCGTGTGGATTTGTTATTTTTGAAATTTGAAACTTTACTATTCTATTATATCACAGATGGTGAGAACACATGCGATCAGATCAGGTGAAGGACCACTAGTTAGGGTCACAAGAGGAGGGGGTCATGGCAGTAATTGAGGCGGAGCTCACAACAACCAGAGCAGCACCTGTGGAGTCACCAGTTCCCCAAGCTAAGGAGCAGGCACCAGATATTTTTGAACCGATGGGGCCAGCTCAGACACCAGCAATGCCTATTGTTATTCTTGGCCTTCAGGAGGCCTTAGCCCAAGTTTTGACTGTGTGCACGATCCTAGATCCGGCGGTTTCGATCCCGGTTGCACCAACTACCTCATAGGTTCGGGAAGGTGCCAAGAACCTTGACGCATGTAGTCCAAAGTAGGTAGCTTAGGGTCACCAAACAATAGGATTATTGCTAGTTTAGACAGTTACTGGTGCTCGGGCAGAGGTTGGTTCACCTATGAGGGATGAGGAGCAAAAGAGATTGGAGTGGTTCGGGAGGCTTATGCCTCCAGAATTAAGTGGAGCACAGTGAGATGATGCTCAAGATTTTCTAGACACCAGTGGTAGCAAATTCTTCGCACAATGGGTATTTTGGAAAATAGTAGGGTTGCCTTTACTACTTTTTAGCTAACAGGGACAGCCTACAGATGGTGGCAGACTATTGAGTTTGGCAGGCCAACTAGCACAACACTACTTATGTGGCATGAGTTCTCAGTTCTCTTCTTCGAGAAGTTTGTTCCACATACTCGTAAAGAGAAATTATGTAGGGAGTTTGAGCAACTATGCTAGGGAGATGTGACTATGACCTGGTACAAGATGAAGTCTACAGATTTGTCCTATCATGATATATGGTTGGTTCCCATTGAGATGGAGAAGATTATGAGGTTCATTAATGGCCTCAACTATGGGTTGCGTTACAGATCGCCTCAAGAGGCTGAGATGGATGTTAGGTTTGAGCAGGGGGTCGAGGTTGTTGGATGCTTAGAGCAGGTAAGCAGGCTTGAGCATGAGAAGCGGGAGGCCAAGAGGCCTCATGGTTCATGTGGTTTTAGCAAAGCTTCATCTGGAGGCTAGTCATACTACAGCAGAGGTCGTCTGTATAGGCCCGCTCAGGCAGCTCGTCATTTTCCTCGTGGTGCTTTAGTTAGCAAAAATTCATATAGTGCTCACCCAACTCAATCATCATTTAGTGCGATACCAACATAGATTTCCTACCGTGCTCCATCTGTTCAAGGTTTTACGAGCAGCTATTCAGGTTACCAAGTTCCTCCGAGGAAGGGTTTTTATGAGTGTGGATACTTGGATCATCTCTTCCTAGACTATTAGGGTCCCACAGAAGAGTTCTCAACCTATGATGTTAGCACCAGTAGACACCTCACTCGCACAACTAGCTAGAAGTGGGACTTAGGTAGTTCGAGGTCGCCCTAGAGGGGGAGGTCGATCGGGTAGTGGTTAGTGCCATTGCTACGCATTTCCAGCCAGGCCAAAGGCAATTGCTATCGATGCCATGATCATAAATAATTTTTTAGTGTGCCACAGGGATGCTTTGGTATTATTTGACCCTAGGTCAACTTATTCATATGTGTTGTCATACTTTGTTCATTATTTGGCTATGCCCTATGATTCTTTAGTTACGCCTATTCATGTATCTATATCGGTAGGTGATTCTATTATTGTGGACAGTGTGTATCGATAAAGTGTAGTTTTTATTAGGGGTTATGAGATGAGAGTTGACCTTTTACTGCTTAGCATGGTTAATTTCAATATGATTTTGGGCATGAATTGGTTATCTCCATGTCATGCTATTCTCGATCGTCACGCTAAGACCGTGAAGTTGGTGATGTCGAGGTTTCCTAGGGTTGAGTGGAGTAGTTCCCTAGATCATGTTCCCAGTAGAGTGATTTAATATTTGAAGGCTCAATGGACAGTTAAGAGATGTTTTGCATATTTAGCCTTCGTGGGAGATGCTAGTGTTGATGCTTCTATCATTGAGTCAATTCCGGTAGTGATAGACTTCCTAGATATGTTTCCCTCAGACCTACCCACCATGCCACCCGACAAGGAAATTGATTTTGGTATTGATCTGGTGTCGGGCACTCATCCCACTTTTATTCCATCGTACCGCATGGCACCAACAGAATTGAAGGAGTTAAAGGAACAAATTTAGGAGTTCCCCGATAAGGGCTTCATCAGGCCCAATGTGTTGCACTGTAGTGTACTGGTTCTATTTGTGAAGAACAAGGATGGTACTATGAGAATGTGTATTGACTACAAAAAGCTGAACAAAGTTACAATTAAGAACAAGTACCCATTACCAGCATTAATGACTTATTTGATTAGCTTCAAGGTGATAGAGTATTCTCGAAGATTCGTTTGAGGTCAGGGTATCATCAGTTGAAGATCCGGTATTTAGATATTTTAAAGACAACTTTTTAGTCGCTCTATTGGCATTATGAGTTTCTTGTGTCTTTTGGGCTGACCAATGCCCCAACAGTCTTTATGCAATTGATGAATAATGTGTTCCAACCAAATCTTGATTCTGTCATTATTGTATTTGGTAGTAGCCTATATTATACGATGTAGATGTTATTTATGCTCTAAATTAACCATACTTTATTGATGTTTTAAATGCTAAATGATAACAAAAAGCTCTAATTGATATTTTTATGATTTATAGGAACTACTCCGAGTTAGGAGGATAATATAGAGTGTTCTGGCATCAAATATGTAGATACAAGGCCAATCGAGAAGATCCCGGATGAAAACAATGAAGAAATAGTGAAGAAAAACTGGGCAGCAGCTCACCGTAACCGCGGTGGTACCGCGGCTGGAATGCGGTGAAACAAGGCAGAAAACAGAATGTTTGCAAACTATTGACACGACCGCGGTGGATTTAGAGGAAGCCAAGAAGTTTAAGGGCCAAAGTGTAAATCATGGGACACTTATCGTAACCCTATATAAACTCAACAAACTCGCCCAAGTCAAGGTTAAGTTTGTTTTTAGACTGAATTGGAGGCAAGAACAAGTGTGAGAAGATCAAGACACCATTAGAGTTTTTCAATTTTCTTTTTGTTATCATTATTCGCAAATTATGAATAATTTTATGGTTTTATCTTGCTTTACTATGAGTAGCTAAACATTTAATCTAGGGTTGATAGAACCAATTATTAGATGAAGTTTTGACTCAATTTTGTTATAATCGAGCCGGGTTTATTATATGATTGTTCAACTATATTTTGTATGGTGATTAATTGAATGGGCCATTAATTAATCGTGTCTAATTGCCATGTGTTGCTTGAGAAAGAATACTAGATTAGACTGTTGTTGAACAACACCACTTTTGGATAATTGAAGAGATTCATTACTTAAACATAAATGTGGGGTTAGAGATAACGAAATATTGGTGGGATAATTCAGAGCTGCATAAATTACCAGCTAGAGTAGTTCGAGAGAATTCTATAGTAAATTATTGTAGTTGATTGAGAGATAATTGTGGTAACCCATAGCTCATAATCCTCATAGAGTATTACGGAGAGATTATAGCAAAAGAGTTAATAAGTAAACTGGAAATTGGGGAAATCAATACCCTAGATCTTTTCACCATTGAATTATCTTTGATTTAGAATATTGTAGTTTTAATATCATTTTGATTTCGTTAAACAAAACCCAATACTTATTTATAAAAATCTTGCATCCGGAAATTGTTTAAGCTTGTAATAGCATTACCAAGAGTTTTAGTAGATACGTTAGTTCCTTGAGGATTCGACTCTGAACATGAAAACCGGGTTATATTTGCAACGACCGCATTGTCTTTTATAAGGCATACATATTGGGCATGATTAGTATTCATTGATAATATATTGGGTGTACTCATACCGCCGAGAGGATCATAGGAAACATCTGAGGATTGTACTCCAAACTTTGAGGGAGAAGAAGCTATATGCTAAATTCTCCAAGTGTAAGTTCTGGCTTTATTCGATAATAGTACGTTCCGGCCAAGTATGGCACCGGGTGTCGGCCACGCCTCTTTAGGTTTGGGCGTGATAAGACGTCGACAAGATCATGTTGATTGTCTACCATAGGGATCTTCCCCTACTTTCGAGGGTTCCGCATTATCCCAATTGTGGCTATAGTTGTTCTTGGTCCGGCCACTTAAGAATTATCTAAGATGCCCATTCTTTAATAGTGTTGCCACTTCTTGTCGAGCCACGTGGTATCTAGTAAGGGGATCAAGGAAGATCCGAAGAATATTGAGGCAATTTGGAGCTGGACCAGATCATCCTTAGCTACTAAAATTCGAAGCTTTCTTGGTTTGGTAGGTTATTATCGCTATTTTGTTGAGGGTTTCTTGTCCATTGCTGCATCTTTGACTAGATTGACCCAGAAAGGTTCTCTTTTTTTTATGGTCCAACGAGTATGATGTGAGCTTTCAAAAGCTCAAGACAGCATTGACTTTAGTCATAGTATTGTTTTTTCCTATAGGTTCGAGATCTTACACCGTGTATTATGATGTATCACGTATTAGGCTTGATGCGGTGTTAACGCGAGATAGTACGGTGATTGCCTACATGTCTCGGCAATTGAAAGTTAATAAGAATAACTATTATGTGCATGATCTAGAGTTGGAAGCCATTGTTCATGCGTCGAATATTTGGACACACTATATATATAACGTTCGATGCGGGGTCTATAGCGACTGTTGGAGTCTCCAGCATCTATTCAAGCAGAAGGACCTTAATTTGCGGCAGCCGAGATGGTTAGAGTTGCTGAAAGATTATGATATCACCGTATTATATCATCTAGGAAAAGCTAATATGGTGGCCGATGCATTGAGCAGGAAGGCTGAGAGTATTGGCAGTTTGGCATATTTACCGGTAGCGGAGAAGCCACTAGCCATAGATGTTCAGGCTTTGTCAAATTAGTTTGTGATACTAGAAGTTTTTCAGTCTAGTCGAGTTCTTTCTTGCATTGTGGATCAGTCATCGTTATTTGAGTGTTGGCCCGAGTAAAGTTTAGTTTTGAAGACTAACAAAGGAACTCATGATGAACCAGGTCCATCCAGTGGTCCATCCCTCAGGTGCACAAAAACGGGCAGATTTGAGCATGTGGGTTGCACATGATGGAGATAAGATTAACTTGGTTTATTTAATATCTCCTGATCGAAATGGATGCATAATTGATAAGGAGAAGGACTCCTTAATCAAAGAGAACACTATTCAAGATAGGGAAGGAGTTAGAAGTTGAAATCAACTAGAACTCTTCCACCAAGGAAGAGTTGCATCAGAACTCTAGTTATTTCTTCATCTACTAACTCTATAAATTGCAGGATGTTCTCACATTAAAGTGTTGCACAAAAACGCAGAAGTTAAACGTGAATTGGGAGCAAAATAGCAAGGCTTTTTGCAAGCAATTCGTGTGTGATTCAAGTGTGCAAACCTGAAGCTACATGAACAAGATTGAAGAACCAGCTCCATAAAGAGTGTTATGTGTCTTTCTTTTATTCTAGTTCAATTTTAGTAGGTGTTTTAATATTGTACCTTTCAGCTTTCATAGAAGCAATTGTATTAGGTACTTTGAGTATTCAATTTAGAGTTAACTTGAAGTTGTCGCAGCAGTTAGAGGCTGGTTGCCACAACGGGATTAGAGTTAATCCTTAGGTTTACAAAGAGTTTTGTAAATGCAGTTTTGGCTCAGTGATTTTAGTGGAAGTTTGGGAAAATCCTACTGAGTAGTAGGTCGTGATTTTTTCACCTTTTGACCCAGGTATTTTCCACGTAAAAATCTCTGTGTTCTTTATTTTATATACTTTTAATTCCACAAACAGCAGTCGTTAGTACACCTAGAAGAACCAGGTCCTTCCAGAAGCAGTTTAAGCAAAAATTGGGTACCACACAAATCACCCCATCTTGTGTGGTATTGATGTTTAGAATATCAATTGGTATCAGAGAAGGTTATCCTTGAAGAGGCTAACACCTTAGGAAAAGATCAAGATGAGTGCACCACCTGGAAACTGGGAAGGGCAATCCACTGATAGGCCTCCACTCTTTAATGGCCACTACTACTCTTGGTGGAAAAACAGGATGAGAGATCACATCATAGGAGAAGACTATGAACTTTGGGACATAGTCACTGATGGTCCCCTGGAAACTACAAAGAAGAATGCTGAAGGAGAGGATGTGCCAAAGACAAGAGCTGACTGTACTACTGAAGACTTGAGGAAATGGGAGAATAATGCCAAGGCCAAGAAATGGCTTGTGTGTGGACTTGGTCCAGACGAGTACA
>MU739094.1:99790-111261 GCA_026770625.1 Nicotiana glauca | reverse complement strand
TTCACCATGAAGGAAGGGGAAACCATCCAAGAGATGTATACAAGGTTCACCACATTAACAAATGAACTTAAGTCTCTTGGAAGGGTTATTCTTGAAGAAGACAAAGTTGAGAAGATTTTGACAAGGGTACTGCCAATCTCTTGGGAAAGGAAAATCACAGTTATTCAGGAATCACAAAACATTGCCACTCTTAAATTGGATGAGCTAATTGGAAATCTCACTACCTATGAACTTAGAAGGCAAACCATGAAGATGGATGCACCCAAGAAGAAAAGGAGCATGGCATTAAGAATCACTGAAGGTGCTGATCTAAAGGAGTATGAAATGACCATGATCACAAAGAATTTCAAGAAGTACCTAATGAGAGAAAATGGTCCTTCAAGAAGTGGAAGCTATAACAAACCAAGGGTTCCTGAAAAACAAACCAATGAGGGGTGTCACAAGTGTGGGAAGACTGATCACCACATCAAAAACTGCCTTCAATAGGAAATTGTGTCACACCTCCTTTTTCCGCTACTACACCCCGTGAAGGGTATGAATAAAGAAGTTTTTCCAATTAAAGGACAATCGAAACGGGATTTGTTTATTAAGAGCTTCATAGTCTCCACTTGGGAGATTTATGGTGTCCCAAGTCACCGGTTTGAATCCCGAATCGAGGAAAAGGTTTGACTCTGTATTACAGTCGCGAACCAGAAATCCGAGTAAGGAATCCTGTTAACCTGGGAGAAGGGGTTAGGCACCTGAGTTTCGTGGTTCTAGCACGGTCGCTCAACTGCTATATTTGGCTGAAATCTGATTTTATACATGTTAAACCTATAGTGCAATTTTAGTATTATTTACTGCTTTCAGTCAATTTTTAAGAAAGTGAGAACGTCGTTTAAGAATGTGTTTTGGATCACGTCACATGAAATGCACCCGGATCCTCGACACATTCTTATTCAACATTTTTTTATTTGGATTTGGGTTGCATGAAATGAACACCCGTATTTAAGAAGGAAAAATTATTAACAGCGCGCCTAAAGTGACTAATGGGTTGTTATCTTCATGGGAGGCCGTGAAATTCACTAAACGACCCGCCCCAAATTCTAAGTATTTTATATAGTCAATTCATGAGGGCCCTGCAATTTATGGGTTTTGTTCGGTGAGGCTCATCTCATTTTTATTAAAGGCCAACCTAAGGCAACTATGATTTTCTATTTATTATTTGTCTCGAAAAGGGCTAATTAATTGGCATGTATAAATTCAAGCCTCAAATTCAGGTCCGAATTCAAACAAAAGGGAGGACCCTTTTAGTTTGAACCCGCCACTTAATTTGAAACCCAAATTTACATTTACGAATTAATACCCCATATTCATACTAAATTTTTTAAAGAGTTTTGATTTATGGCAGTCTTGGGCCTTGAACCATTGGCCCAGGCTGAGGCGTGAAGCTATCCAGGCCTTGAGGATGTCAACTAAAGCCAGAATTTTAATTTTATTGTACACAAACATGGTATCAAATATCAGGTTTCAGATCCATGTATCAACTATAGGAAATGATAATTAAATCTGAGTGACTAGCAATAGATGGAATTAGAAATTGAAACGGATTTAACATTTATGATTTTAATAGTCACGTTTGTGATTTTAATAGTCATACCACTTGACCTTGAATTCATGACGTACGAAGTTATTTCAAACACTCCTTGGATCTGAAATTGACGAATGCGAGTACACATGCTACCTTTGAATCAGTTTCAGATTTCACAATGATTTGTCAAACTTTTACAATTAAACAACGCCTGGAATTTAAACTATGCTAAGCTAATATATTTGGAGGAATGATAACAAATCCAATAGCCTACATAGTCCAGCACAGTCCAATTACAATCCAGTTATACAAACATCAAGAGTCCCCAGTTTATCAAGTTCTAACTATTGCTACTACATGACCTAACATGAAGGCTAATATATCATAAGAAAAACAGATTATATGAACAAACTATACTAAACAAAACATATATCAATTAACATCTATTTTTAACTACAGATAGAGAGGAAATCACACGAGCTTGGATCTAGAAACATTCTTTTAAATTTCAGCTTCAATTCAAGGTTACATCATCAGTGCAGATTCAGGAGTATACCTGGAGGAATGAAGAAAAGGAAATATCAGTGCAAATAGGGCAGGATCAGCAGTTAACAAGCCAGCAGCAACATCCATCAAATAGGAGTGATTTTGATCCAAAACAGCCTCAAACAAAACAATAACACGCCACAAAGATACAGCACCCAAAATGATTACCAAAACTGGTTCGATTGAACTCCAAAATTATCCAAAACCAAACAGAAACAACTCTAACACTTCTAATTTCTAGAACTGAATCGGAAAAGTGCAACTTAACCTCACAAACCTAAATTTAAGCTAAGAAATTTGAATATAACAGTTTTTTTTGGATTTTTGTAATTTCTATTGTTTTTTATTTTTTTTATTTTTTTTTTTTTTTGGATTTTTGGGGCAGAATTTAAGCTCTAATTCATAGTGTTATTTTGAAAATAGCTACAGCTTCAGCAACTAGAGATAGATTTTTAATTTCTATGGATTTGAAGTTCAAATTTTGGCTCAGCTCTGCAGAGGGGTTTTGGGGGGGATTTTTGGGGGTTTTCAACTTATGAGTGAAGGCGCTATTCATGCACTTTTATAGGCAAAATGAGGGGCAGCTCTCAATTTTCTATTTTCTCTTCAGTCCTTCTTTATTTTTAGTTTTTAACTACTTAATCCTTTACTTATTGACTTGCTACTCAAGTCACTACCCTTATTCTACTGAAATCTAAACTAAATCCCCTCCCTAGAAGGTTCTAGGTAATTCTAGTATTAAACACAACATTCTTTCTCTTTGAAGTGTCCAAATTACCCCTTTATTCTACTGTATTTACCAAATTATAGTTAACTATGATTAAATTCATCAATTACAATCAAACAGGACTTAAACAAAAACAGATCTAACTAATATGATTAACTGAAGTTTAACATAGAAATCCTAAATACAGCAATGAACTACTCAATTAAAATCAGCCGAAACCAAATCGAACCAACTAATGACGAATAATCGAACAGAAATCAAAATTACCAAAGGATAGCTAAACATGGATGCCTATTGCTGAAATCAAACTAGTCAATTATTAACTATATGGCAAAGGAACATTATAACTCTTAACTGAAATTCTAATTCATCACAAAATAACTAACTCTGAATGAAAACCAAACAATAAAAATAACAACAACTGAAAACAGAGAAGAAAAGAAAAAACTCATTGACTCGAGTCTAGGGTTCTGCCGTTTTGTCAACTCCCAAAATTCGACCAATTCCGACGAGGTTTGAGTGCTTCTCGTGATGGGTTTGTCTTGAGGAAAGTGAGGAAGTCGTTTGACCCCAGTTTTAATGAGATTTGGAACCATTAGGGTTTAGGCCGGATCTTTTGAATCGAAATTCGGGGACCTGTGGAGGGATTCGAACGAAAGTAGCTATGGATTCGGATTGAAGACCTTGAGGGGAACACATGGTGTGATTTTGGGGAGATCTAGGCGCCTTTGCATTTTTTGACCGGAACTTTGATTCAAGATTCGAAGGGCCTGGGAATGATTTGAAGAAAACTAGGGCTAGATATGGAAAGAGGAGAAAAAAGGGAACCTAGGGTGTTATTTTGGTGGGTGTTAGCGTCGGCGCCGCTACCAGAGTTGGTGGGGAATTAGGGAGGCTGTTACTAGGGTTTCTCTAAGTGGGGGTCTAAGAGAGACAATGGAGGGGGGGTACAGGGGTCTCAGACAGTTAAATACATATGAACCATCAGTCCAGAGCCGTTGATCATCTCAAGCTCGATGGCCTGGATTAACTTGGCCATAAACGGTGTCGTTCTGGGTGGGGTGTGGGCAGGCCGGGTTCAAGCATGGGTTTGGGTCTCTCCAGGGTCGTTTTTGTTTGGGCTCAAAATCTTTGTCCCAGATTCGAGTCTTCTATTAAGACCAATCCACCTTTTTTTTTAAATTGTTCTCTTTTCTTTTTCTTTTTTTTAAAAAATTATATTTATATATTTTTTCTGATCTTAATAAAATGCAAAATTAAAATAAAGACCTAATTTATTTCCAAAATTAAGCTAATTAATTCCTAAAAATTGATTAAGTCCTATTTAAAAGTAAACTCATGACAAATTCAATAATTAACAATTAAAAATGCAAAATGGACTATTTTTGTTATTTGTTTATATTTTGTTTTAAAAATAACTTAACTACTAAGTAATCCTAAAATATGAAATTAAATCCTAAATGCAAATGTTAAGTGTATTTTTTATATTTTGCATATGAATTAAAATGCACAAATAGAATGCCAACAATTTACATAAAATGTCACAAAAATCCACAAAATTGCAAAATAATGAAAGAAATTATTTTGTTTGAATTTTTGGGAATAATTCCTATAGGGCAAAAATCACGTTCTCACAGCTGCCCCTCTTTGCCCAGAAACACGAAGAGTTTTCGTGCAAAGATAAGTGAGTGGAAACGAGCATTTTTTGCCCACTTGAATATTCCGTGCGAATCATTTTTGAAAGAGTTGACCGCACCCTGCTTCGGAGGTTGCCTACATCTCCTTGGCTAAAAAGGAATCAGGTTAGTATAGTTCGGGAAGGTTTGGTAGCTGGGACTACCAGGAGCTGTGATTTCACTGTTGTTGCTATTGCTACTGCTTACTGACCTCCTAATTACACCGTGTCAAAATAAAAAGAAGCCAGCCTAAGCTATGATCTATGAATTACAAAAAGACCTATCTATGTCTTCAAACTTGCTCTTGTGTTGCCTTGAACTTGTATTCTTTCGATGGAATCCTTGCTGTTGCCTTGAATTGTGATTGGAGATGTTTTGCCATTCCTCCGAGTGATGCTTGACTGCTGAAATTTGACATATGTGCCTCTATTCTCCAGGCGGGCTCCTGATTGCTGAACTTGATAAGTATTCCCTTCTTCTCCAAGTGGGCTCCTGACTGCAACAAAATAGACAAACAAAGAAAATTTTCTCCCCCAGTTTGGTAATTAGGTACAACATGTTATCTAATATTAAAAATTAAAAGCTAAAATTGAATTGTACTTCCCTTATTCTCCAGGTGGGCGCCTGACTGCTGAAACTTGAAAAGTATTCCCTTGTCTCTAGGTGGGCGCCTGACTGTTGAAACTTGAAAAGTATTCCCTTGTTCTCCAGGTGGGCTCCTGATTGCTGAACTTGAAAAGTATTCCCTTGTTCTCCAGGTGGGCTCTTGATTGCTAAACTTGAAAAGTATTACCTTGTTCTCCAGGTGGGCTTCTGACTGCAACAAAATAAGCAAACAAAGAAAATTTTCTGCCCCAGTTTGGTGGCTGGGTACAGCATGTTATCAAATATTAAAATTAAAATCTAAAATTTGAATTGCACTTCCTTTGTTTTCCAGGTGGGCACCTGATTACTGAACTTGAAAAGTATTCCCTTGTTCTCCAGGTGGGCTCCTGACTGCAACAAAATAAACAAACAAATAAAACTTTCTGCCCCAGTTTGGTGGCTGGGTATAGCATGTGAGTTGTTACCTAAGCTATTGATGCGATGGTGAGAGCAAAACTAAAGACTTGATTGGCATGTACGTCCCCTGTGAGTAAAACTATTTGACTAAGATTTTTATCCTAGGAGAAAATTCATCAGACTAGGTTTTCTATCTTAGGAGAAAGATTCATCAGACTAAGATGCAGACCTTAAGAGAAAATTCATCGGACTAGGTTTTTGTTGTCTTGTTATCTTAGGATAAAGTTTCATCGGACTAAGATTTTGATCCTAGGAGGAAATTCATCAAACTAGGTCCATTTTGTTATCTTAGGAGAAAGATTCATCAGACTAAGGTGTCGATCCTAGGAGAAGATTCATCAGACCAGGTCTTTTGCTATCTTAGGAGAAAGATTCATCAGACTAAGATGTTGGTCCTAAGAGAAAGTTCATCAGACTAGGTCGTCTATCTTAGGAGAAAGATTCATCAGACTAAGATTTTGATTTGGAGGAAAATCCATCAGACTAGGACTTTTATCCTAGGAGGAAAACAAATGTGAAAAGCAATGGCAGCATTTTGTGCACACTAGCAAAACAGGCAAGGGCACAGATTTGAGAAACTTCCCTTTTGTCGGCTCTCCTCGTCTTTATTTTCTTTTTTCTTATTGTTGAACCAACTTTCTTGCACTGCTTTGTTCCTATTTCTAACAAAGAAAACTTGTGAGTTTAAAATGTGGTGGTTAGTTTGTGGCCTTGAATTTTGAGGGCGGTTGCTTCTCCATTTGCCAAGATGACTGATTTCCACTCGAAGACCTTGCTTGTTTATGGACCAACCCCTTTTCTCTGTCATTCTCACCACAAAACCTTTTCTCCATTCAGACCCGATACCCTCAATGTGTTGCATTGCATGAACTGGCATCCCCCAACTTTTATGTCTCATATGAATCCCAAAACACGTCTATTGCCCCCACTCCGTGTATGATGTTCTTTCTCGGCTTAAACACTGGCTTTAGCCTTGAGGTTTGTTGCTCCTTCACTTGTCATGATAACCGATTCCATTTGAAGATCTTGCTTGTTTATTGACTAACCACTTTCTTTGCTACCCTTGACACGGAGAATACCTCTGATCCGTTCACCGAAAACACTTTATACTGTTTCATTGTTCATGACATGATGTGTACCAAATCTTTCACGTTTCACCGAAAATACCTTTGATCCGTTCACCCCAAACCCTTCATTTGTCGCATTATTCATGAATTGACATATGCCAGGCCGTTGTTATTTTACAAGGATCCCAAAACATGTAGACTGTTGCCAACTCAGTATGCCTGCTGTTCTTTCCTGACTTATGACAATTTGATATGCTGGCAAGATTCCGTTTTGTTCAATTGGAAAGCTTGGTGGCAGATTTTGAAGTCATTTCTCACTTGTTATGACCAACCGACCCGGGAAGAGGGAGTAAAACAAGGTTGGAGGAATAGAATAAAGGATAATGGAAAGAGACGATTCCTAACAAGAAACCTACAAAGTAGCAAACCATCAGATGTGGATACCGACTCTAGCGACCTTGACATGCACCTGCAACCTGCTCTGTTTAGCAAATCTGATGTTCAGCTCTTGTTGTACCTTTTCGCCGTGAAATTGGGCTTCAATGCTCTACTTACCCGATCCGATTCACAATCCTTATTCGACTTGTGGTGCCCGTAGGGTTTTCACCATCACGCCTCTCTCATTTTGGTTTTTCTCTAAACTCACCGTCGCCTTATGGTGCCCGTGAAGGTTTTCACCAATAAGACTTTCTAATTTTGATTTCTCTCATCTTTCATCGCCTCGCGGTACCCGTGGGGGTCTCATCAACAAGACTCTTTCATTCTTCATTTCCTTCGTTTGGACTGGAGTGTTGCCCCTGATATGATTCTCCTCTGCTCGCTTGACTCGGCATTTCTTGAAGACTGATCAGAAGGTCTTTCTTTGGACCGTAATGCAGGCTTTTGGACGGGGATAGAAAGAAGGGTATCAAAGGCTCAAAACAATTTCTTCATGGGCTCCCAATTACAACTTTCGGAATCAGATTTCCCACAACAACCATAACTTTTGCCCCAGTTTCCTTTTTGGGGACTTTTATTTGGTGTGAGTGAACCTCGGAGAGAGGCTACCTACGTATCCTTTCGGGATCAAGTCAAACGTAGTTCATGCGACTACTTTTGGTGATCTTTCCTTTCTTCCACTCTTAGGTCCTTTCTTTTCATTCTTTTCTTTCTCTTCTTTTCTTTTCTTGTTCTTTGTTTTTTCTTTCTTTTCTCTTTTCCCTCTTTTCTTTTCTTTTTTTTCTTTTTCTCTTCTTTTCATTTATTTTTCTCTTTTCCTCTTTTCTTTTCTTTTATTTTCTTTTTCTCTTCATTTCTTTTCTTTTCTTTATCTTTTCTCTTTTTCTTTTCTTTCCTTTTCCTTTTTATTTCTTTTTTCTTTTCTTTTCTTTTGGATTGTTTTTCTCTTGTTTCTCCGCTGATTTTCCCCACTCGGCTTTCGAGTTTTGTTATTGATTCCGAAATAGGGTACGAAAGAAAATAAATGAGGCTCAAAAGGGGTAGCAACAGATAAAGTGTTTGAATAGCAGAACAAAATGCCTTCGTCATTCCAATCTCTATAACATGCCAAGTGCAAACTATACAATTAAACAAATATGAGGAAAACATACGTAACATCTTTTGATTGCACCAGAATTAATAACCATATTCTCATATTTGCCTTCTGTATTTGTCGATTAGGGCAACAAACGCGGTGCCATTAACGGCCCCTGTAAACTTGGTGCAAACTTGCCGATGATGCATTTCGACAATATTTCTTTATGTTCTATATGCCCCCAGTTTCACTTGACTTGGGCTCGAAGTGATCTCAAAATGCCTTTACTTATTTCCCTCGAATATCCTTACATCTTCAACATTGTTTCATTGCTTCATTACTAAACAGACTTTTAAAACCAGGTTGAGAATTATGCGTGCATGTCATGTTACTAGAACCAGCATGAAAAGAATTGTGAAAGGAGAAGTGAACTAAATAAAATGACTAGAAATGGAGGGAAACAGAGAATTGCATTAGACTGACGGTGAACGGTTTTAAACAACGAAACAAGCAAACTAGACTAGAGTTACAACCCTTTGAACAAACCTAAACGGCACTACACAAGTTACTACGACTAGACGAACAAGGCAAAGTGAAAGGATAAAAGGGTTTGAGTCACAAGACAATATCCGGATTACAACCCTGAAATAAACCAGACAATAGAAATGACAACAAAATAAACCACCAAAACTCCAAGAGATGGAGCGTCTTCCCAATTACCAAACATGGCGTCTTAGCAACTGAATTTCACACCAAGACTGCTAGAACTTTCACAAGTCTTCATCAAGTTGTTCTGAGCAAACTGCTTCTGGGTTTCTTCTGTCGGCTCATTCTCATGATCAATCATACCCACCATATGCGTCTCATTATGCACAGGAGATGGACTTTGGCCAACGTTTGCTGCATATGGACTTTGCACGACAATGTCGCCTGCATCAATAAGCTTCTGAATTGCATTCTTCAGATTCCAACACTTCTCTATGTCGTGCCCCAGGGCACCTGAGCAATATGCACACCTTTGAGAAGGATAAAACTTCTTTGGAAGGGGATTAGGCATTTTTATTTGAATCGGCTTCAACATGTCTAATGTCCTTAACCTATGGAACAGACTGGCATATGATTCTCCCAACGGAGTGAAGGTTTTCTTTTTTTGTAACCTCTCATTCTTAAATGATGTATTGGGCCGAAGCACGGCGTCTTAGCCACTGAATTTCACACCAAGACTGATAGAACTTTCACAAGTCTTCATCAAGTTGTTCTGAGCAAATTGCTTCTGGGTTTCTTCTGTCGACTCATTCTCATGATTAATCATACCCACCATATGCGTCTCATTATGCACAGGAGATGGACTTTGTCCAACGTTTGATGCATCTGGACTTTGCACGACAATGTCGCCTGCATTAATAAGCTTCTGAATTGCATTTTTCAGATTCCAACACTTCTCTATGTCGTGCCCCAGGGCACCTGCGCAATATGCACACCTTTGAGAAGGATCAAACTTTTTTGGAAGAGGGTTAGGCATTTTTATTTGAATCGGCTTCAACATGTCTTATGTCCTTAACCTCTGGAACAGACTGGCATATGATTCTCCCAATGGAGTGAAGGTTTTCTTTTTCCATAACCTCTCATTCTTAAATGCTGGACTGGGCCGAAAACCTGATCCGGGGTGTTTTTGGTAAGCTCGCGGGGGTAGATGGACATTTTGAGGAGCTAGGTGCTGGGAATGTGATGGGCGACTTTGGGAGTTCTGTGGAGAAGAGTAGCATCGGGGAGGGTCATCTAATGCACAAGGACAACCACGGGGACGATGTCGAGGCTGGAAGTGTTGATAAGAAAAACCTATCAGATCGTCTTTTCTGTTCCTCTTTCTTCCAACCAAGCTTACTGGTACGTTCTGAATGGCTTCCGAACAACTCACAATTTTGCCTGACTTGATTCCTTCTTCTACTAGCTCCCCCATTTTTAACACATCATTGAAAGGCTTCCCCAGGGCCGGGATCAAATGATTGTAGTAGGTGGGCCCCTGGGCCTGTAGAAAAAGCCCAACTATTTCTTCTTCAATAATCGGAGGATTGACTCGAGTAGCTTGCTCCCTTCATCTGAGCCCAAACTCATTAAAGCTTTCCTCCAGTCTCTTTTCCATCTTAAATAGCAAGGTGCAGTCTGGTGTAATACTTGATTTCAATTGAAAGTATCAGACAAAGTCTTGAGCCATGTCGCCCAATGTAAACCACTTATCAACATCTTGACGGGTATGCCAGTCCAAGGCTACCCCAGTTAGGCTTTCACTTAAATATGTCATCATTACGTCATCTTTCTCTCCAACAATCCTTATTTCATTGCAATAGACCCTCAAGTGGGCCACCGGATCTCCACGCCCATCGTACAAGTTAAATTTTGGTACTTTGAACCCTGCGGGCATGTCGCCCTGTGTCACGACCCCAATCCCGATCGTGATGGCACCCAACACAATTGCTAGGCAAGCCCGACCATTTACACTCTCAACTCGAGCATTGAAGCTCAAAACCAGTTATTTAAATATCATTAACAACAATAAAGCTAAAATATTGAGCTGAATATCACGGAACACGAAATATACTCCCAAAGACCTGGGGTCATGAATCTAGAGCCTCTAACAATACAGTGTGATAAGACTTTAAATAATACAATGTCTCAAAAACTGTGAAAATATAATAAAAGAGATAGGGGAGGAGTCGGGTCCTACGGACGTCAGGCAGCTACCTCGACAACTCCGGATAAACCCTGAGATCAGCAAAAACTCAGCTAAACTCCCGAGGTACCTGAATCTGCACACATGGTGCAAGGAGTAAAGTGAGTACTTCCAACTCAGTGGTAATAGACATATATAATGACTGACAGTAAGAAATCCCGAAATATAACAATGTAAAGCTATAATCAATACTCCTACACATTTAACAGTGTAATGACAACAACTAATGACAGATAACACAGGCAGGTATAGATGTATGAATGCAATGCAATGCAATGCACATGACCACTGCGGTGCACAGCCCGATCCATTTGGGTACCCGCGCTCACTATGGGGGTTCAGAGTCCGGAGGGGCTCCTACAGCCCAAGCACACTATCATCGTAGCATTCGCTACGGCGTATAGCCTGATCCACAATCAGTCCAATTATATGCATGCAAGCCACACGGGCACAGTCAAACTTACAAATTTCAGTTCCAATTATCAGAAATTATAAATTAAGTGGTTCAAACCTTAGAATTTACTAGCCATTTCAAGACAGTGTTTAACTCAGGACTGATATCATGAAAACATGCTAAAC
>MU739094.1:52296-99749 GCA_026770625.1 Nicotiana glauca | reverse complement strand
CGAGTCTATAAATTCATACCTGATGGAATCCCCTTCGAATCCTCTCCAAATCGCCCAGAATCGCCTCTTCCCGAAGTCAAAATGTTTTCCTTAACTTCTGAAATTCGCGAAAACTGTTTCATTAAAACCCTTCAGAGATTTTCGCTTCTACGGTCCACTGACCGCACCTGCGGTCAAGACTTCCGCTTATGCAGAAACTGCTGAACCCTCACCTTTTCGCACCTGCAGAGCTTCTTCCGCTTCCGCAAAGCCGCATCTGCGGTCTCCCTTCCGCAGATGCGGAAATGCCTGCTGCAACAAAAACTAGCAAAACTTCCAACTTCAAATTGTCTCGTTCAACCACCCGAATTCACCCCGAGGCCCCCAGGACCTCAACCAAAAGCACAAACACGATCTATTCCCTTATTCATACTTGCTCGAATCATCAAAATGCCATCGTTAACATCAAAATCCTCAATTTTTATCAAATCAAAGCCTAAGTTTCTTAAAAACTTTCGAATAGCACATTCGATCAAAAACTCAATCAAACGATGTCCGATTGACCTGAAAATTTGCAGACATATCCAAAATTACCTAACGAAGCTACTGCAACTCTCGGAATTCCATTCCGACCCTCAGATCAAAATCTCACCTATCCACAGGAATTCGCCAAAATTTCAACTTCGACAATTCAAGCCTAAGTCTACACCGGACCTCCAAAATCAATTCTGATCGCACTCCTAAGTCACAAATCATCCCCCGAAGCTAACCAAATCACCAGAATTCACATCCGAGCCTTCTAACTATAGTCAACTTTCGGTTGACTTTTCCAAAACAAGCTTCCTTCTAAGAGGCTAAGTGCCTCATTTTCAAATAAAACCAATTCAATTCTATCCGATTCATTCAAATACTGATATTGAAGCATTAAATAACATAATATGGGGGAAACGGGGCGGTAACTCACGTGACAATGAGTCGGGTCGTCACACCCTGTCCTTCCACTCTTCGCTTGTCCCTGAAGGACTGTTCGGTGCTTTTCAACTTCCTGGGTACCCCATCTCGCCCTTCTCTTCCTGTAACCCTTTCATTTCTAGCATGAAGCTGCTCATCCTGGGAGCTCTTCTTGTATGAATCAAGGACCTTGCGGGCAACCTCTTGGGCATTGTGAGCTTTGAGTAGGTATTCATTGCTTGGGGTAGTGGATATGACAGGAGGGTAATTTCGGGGAGATGTAACTGGAGGATGAGTGATGGAGTTACTAGGGTAGTTGGGAAAATTGTGGTAAGCGGGCGTATCTGGGGAATATGGAGGATCATCTGGCATTGTGTTGGGGGTTTGGGTAAATCCAGAAAAATTGGTGGCGGGGTTGGTGCCTTCCCAGTTATCCAGGCTTGATACATGTCTGCCATGTGTTGTCTTAATATCCGCACCTCTTCAGCCGACCCGTTATCCCGTTCAATCAACTGACATCGGGTACCGGTATCAACCAACTCAGTTCTATTGTTATTTGCCATTGCCTTTTGTTCTTGTGTTGTAAAGAAGAGTTACCACTTTAAAACCACAAACCAACCACCTTTCTGAAATGACATGACAAAATAAAACCATCACGTTAGCGTTAGGGCATTTAACATATTGGTAACAGCTTTTGATCGGTCGCATGCGTCATTCCGGCTTTTCCCTTATTTCCAATTGTAAACTTTCTCTTTATTTATTTTTCTTTTTTCTATTTCTTCTTTTCACCTCCCATTCCTATTCTCTCCCTTTCTTGATTTTTCTTTTCTTTCCTTCTTGTTTTTCTGCTATTTTCTTTTCTTTTTACCTTTTTGTGGTTTTTCCTCTCTTTTTTTTCTTTTTCTTTTGGTTATGGTTGAATCCTACGTGGATTGTCTACGTATCATGACCCTGCATGAATCAGAACGAGTGTAGTTCTTGCGCATAAGTGCAAAATTAAATGCAAAAAATAAAGAAACAATTTTTTGGAAATTTTCAAATTAACAACTGCGATTACAAAAACTACTAGACTATTTATTTTTCTTTTTTTTCAAAAGGAAAGTACAAAACAGCCTTAAAAACAAAATAGACTCGACTAATCTAGGAGTACATCAAAGCTTCAAATCCCGGGGGCCACGGGACATCACTCGGCATCGCCATGGGCCTACGCAAAACTGAGAAGGTTTCAATATCAACTGTAGGCTATTTAACGAAAACTGGCCATGTAATGACTTATTTTGACTAAAACAAAGAAAAGTGGCTATGTTTCAAAAATATTTATTCTAAGAAAACAAAGACTCAGCTTTGCAAATACGGCCTTTCAGCACTTCCGAAAGGGAGATTTTAAGGTTGTGCCCACAAACCGTTTTAAAATGACTCAGGGTGGCTGTTCTTGTAAAAACAGCCTTCCGGCACCCTTTTGGGGATATGCGGCTTATTTTAAAACAAGAATGGTGTCACCCGACTTATTGAATAAAATTAGAATTTTGGTATTTTTGGCTATTTTCGCAAAAGGGGTGGTTGGACACGGTGAGGGTTGCCTACGTATCTCACATCCGGTGTGAATCAAACCAGCGTAGTTCGGGCAGATGTGCCAAAATCAAAGCTATTTTGAAAAACCATTTTTCTTTCTAATTTCAAAATCCTTTTTCTCTTTTTTTTCATTTTTCGAAAATCCGATAGCATTTCGATACTAGTTGGGCATTGGTTTTTTGTTTTTTCAAACAAATGATTACCCTCACTTAGTCCTAAAACTGCTTATTTTTCCCTCAATTTTCACTCATTTAGACAAGCTAGTCAACATGCAAAACCGAGCAAATAAATGCGCAAGTAGCACGTAAGATGCATCAGAATGGTCAATTCATTTCAGGTCACCTGTCCTAGACGGACCCAACCCCTGTGTTGAGTCCCCTAAGTCAAATACACATGATGCAAACAAATGTCCTATTAGGGATCCGGCATGAGTTTTTTTTGTTCTTCTAGGTTTGAACCCTAGGTTTATTGGTCTAGACCTGGCTTACCCGAGCGGACAACTCGAGCCGAGGGGGAGGCAGCGTACCGGGGATACAGAAGCTCCGCCGGCTTAGCAACTTATCCAAACCTCGTTCTAAATTGGGAAAGACTCTAAACAGAAGAGAAGCTACACGAAGTGCACCCTTCTCTATGATGTAGAAGACTCAGAAAGAGGAAGGGATTCGCGACAGTTTATATACAATTCAACAAATATCAATGCGGAACATTTAGCACATATAGCATGGAATATGTAGAAAATCAAATAGAGCCAAATATAACAGTTTAACTGAGCTCGAATTCTTGAACCCTGAACCAAAGTTCTGGGTTCTTAGTTCCCCAGCAGAGTCGCCAGAGCTGTCACACCTCCTTTTTTCGCTACTACACCCCGTGAAGGGTATGAATAAAGGAGTTTTTCCAATTAAAGGACAATCGAAACAAGATTCATTTATCAAGAGCTACAGAGTCTCCACTTGGGAGATTTATGGTGTCCTAAATCACCGGTTTGAATCCCGAATCGAGGAAAAGGTTTGACTCTGTATTACAGTCGCGAACCAGAAATCCAAGTAAGGAATCCTGTTAACCCGGGAGAAGGGGTTAGGCACTCCAGAGTTCCGTGGTTCTAGCACGGTCGCTCAACTGCTATATTTGGCTGAAATCTGATTTTATATATGTTAAACCTATAGTGCAATTTTAGAATTATTTACCACTTTCAGTCAATTTTTAAGAAAGTGAGAACGTCATTTAAGAACGTATTTTTGGATCACGTCACATGAAATGCACCCGGATCCTCGACACATTCTTATTCAACGTTTTTGGATTTGGATTTGGGTTGCATGAAATGCACACCCGTATTTAAGAAGGAAAAATTATTAACATCGCGCCTAAAGCGATTAACGGATTGTTATCTTTATGGGAGGCGTGAAATTCGCTAAACGACCCGCCCCAAATTCTAAGTATTTTATATAGTCAATTCATGAGGGCCCCGCAATTTATGGGTTTTGTTCGGTGAGGCTGATCTCATTTTTATTAAAGGCCAACCTAAGGCAACTATGATTTTCTATTTATTATTTGTCTCGAAACGGGCTAATTAATTGGCATGTATAAATTCAAGCCTCAAATTCAGGTTCGAATTCAAACAAAAGGGAGGACCCTTTTAATTTGAACCCGCCATCTAATTTGAATCCTAAATTTACATTTGCGAATTAATACCCCATATTCTTACTAAATTTTTTAAAGAGTTTTGATTTATGGCAGTCTTGGGCCTTGAACTGTTGGCCCAGGCTGAGGCGTGAAGCTGTCCAGGCCTTCGGGATGTCAACTAAAGTCAGAATTATAATTTTATTGTACACAAACATGGTATCAAATATTAGGTTTCAGATCCATGTATCAACTATAGGAAATGATAATTAAATCAGAGTGATTAGCAATAGATGGAATTAGAAATTGAAACGGATTTAACACTTATGATTTTAATAGTCACGTTTGTGATTTTAATAGTCATACCACTTGACCTCGAATTCATGATGTACGACGTTATTTCAAACACTCCTTGGATCTGAAATTGACGAACGCGAGTACACATGCTACCTTTGAATCAGTTTCAAATTTCACAATGATTTGTCAAACTTTTACAATTAAACAATGCCTGGAATTTAAACTATGCTAAGCTAATATATTTGGAGGAATGGTAACAAATCCAATAGCCTACATAGTCCAGCACAATCCAATTACAATCCAGTTATACAAATATCAAGAGTCCCCAGTTTATCAAGTCCTAACTATTGCTACTACATGACCTAACATAAACAGAATTATATAAACAAACAATACTAAACAAAACATATATCAATTAACATCTATTTTTAACTACAGATAGAGAGGAAATCACACGAGCTTGGATCTAGAAACATTCTTTTAATTTTCAGCTTCAATTCAAGGTTATATCATCAGTGCAGATTCAGGAGTATACCTGGAGGAATGAAGGAAAGGAAATATCAGTGCTAATAGGGCAGGATCAGCAGTTAACAAGCCAGCGGCAACATCCATCAAATATGAGTGATTTTAATCCAAAACAGCCTCAAACAAAATAATAACACGCCACAGAGATGCAGCACCCAAAATGATTACCAAAACTAGTTTGATTGAACTCCAAAATTATCCAAAACCAAACAGAAACAACTCTAACACTTCTGATTTCTAAAACTGAACCGGAAAAGTGCAACTTAACCTCACAAACCTAAATTTAAGCTAAGAAATTTGAGTAGAACAGTTTTTTTTTGGATTTTTGTAATTTCTATTGTTTTTTCTTTTCTTTTTTTTTTTGTTTTTGGATTTTTGGGGCAGAATTTAAGCTCTAATTCATAGTGTTATTTTGAAAATAGCTACAGCTTCAGCAACTAGAGATAGATTTTGAATTTCTATGGATTTGAAGTTCAAATTTTGGCTCAGCTCTGCAGAGGGGTTTTGGGGGGGAATTTTTGGGGGTTTTCAACTTATGAGTGAAGGCACTATTCATGCACTTTTATAGGGAAAATGAGGGGCAGCTCTCAATTTTCTATTTTCTCTTCAGTCCTTCTTTATTTTTTAGTTTTTAACTACTTAATCCTTTACTTATTGACTTGCTACTCAAGTCACTACCCTTATTCTACTGAAATCTAAACTAAATCCCCTCCCTAGAAGGTTCTAGGTAATTCTAGTATTAACCACAACATTCTTTCTCTTTGAAGTGTCCAAATTACCCATTTATTCTACTGTATTTACCAAATTATAGTTAACTATGATTAAATTCATCAACTACAATCAAACAGGACTTAAACAAAAACTAATCTAACTAATATGATTAACTGAAGTTTAACATAGAAATCGTAAATACAGCAATGAACTATTAAAATCAGCCGAAACTAAATCGAACCAACTAATGATGAATAATCGAACAGAAATCAAAATTACCAAAGGATAGCTAAACATGGATGCCTATTGCTGAAGTCAAACTAGCCAATTATTAACTATATGGCAAAGGAACATCATAACTCTTAACTGAAATTCTAATTCATCACAAAATAACTAAATCTGAATAAAAACCAAACAATAAAAATAACAACAGCTGAAAACAGAGAAGAAAAGAAAAAACTCATTGACACGAGTCTAGGATTCTGCCGTTTTGTCAACTCCCAATATTCGACCAATTCCGACGAGGTTTGAGTGCTTCTCGTGACGGGTTTGTCATGAGGAAAGTGAGGAAGTCGTTTGACCCCAATTTTGTGAGATTTGGAACCATTAGGGTTTAGCCCCGATCTTTTGAATTGAAATTCGGGGACTTGTGGAGGGATTCGAACGAAAGTAGTTATGGATTCGGAATGAAGACCTAGAGGGGAACACATGGTGTGATTTTGGGGAGATCTAGGTGCCTTTGCGTTGTTTGAACGGAACTTTGATTCAAGATTCGAAGGGACTGGGAATAATTCGGAGAAAATTAGGGCTAGATATGGAAAGAGGAGAAGAAGGGGAACCTAGGTTGTTATTTTGGTGGGTGTTGGCATCGGCGCCGCCACCGAAGACGGTGGGGAATTAGGGCGGCTGTTACTAGGGTTTCTCTAAAGGGGGGTCTGAGAGAGACGATGGAGGGGGGGTGCAGGGGTCTCAGACAGTTAAATGCATATGAACCATCAGTCCAGAGCCGTTGATCATCTCAACCTCGACGGCCTGGATTAACTTGGCCATAAACGGTGTCGTTCTGGGTGGGGTGTGGGCAGGTCGGGTTCAAGCATGGGTTTGGGTCTCTCCAGGGTCATTTTTGTTTGGGCTCAAAATCTTTGGCCCAGATACGAGTCTTCTATTAAGACCAGTCCACCTTTTTTTTTTTTTTAGCAATCCACTAGGCAGCGCCTAGGGCTAGATTTTATTTATATAGGAAAGTAGCAAAAACAAATTACTGTGTCAGGAGGTCTTAAACTATGAAAGTAATAAAATTTGAAAACTACATTATGCCTATTACCAATGTTGAGTGATGAGTTCAACATTGATATCACAAAGTGACTAGTAACTACACTAATGCTAAAATATGTAACACCATTCCTGTTCCTGTTAAAATGCCATACTGCCTCTACACTGGTGAAATCCTCAATTATTTGTTGTATCCTTGATCTATTTATTGTCTAGATGTTGCAACAATTTCCATTCCTCTCCATATATTCCTCATCGATCTCCAAATTTGACATTTTTCCTATCCAAGATCCTCATCCAAACTGCCTTCTATCTTCTTTTCTACTCCTAATTGCATCTACCTTCTTGGTGTTGTTGATTGATTTCCTCTCCTGAATTTCTTCACTGTGTGCCCCTGCTGTGATTTGGTGTTGTGATCCCTGCTCCTTGACTTCTATACCTGTCCGAGAAACCTAGCCAAAAGTGCCTAGTGGATTGCCAAATCCAGCTCAGCTCCAAACTGATCTTTTTGAGCTCCTTTTCGTGATAAGATCCTATGTTTTTTATTTGCATGTTTGTATGATGAGATCCCTGGGCCATAATGTTGTGGTACTGCATTTGGCTTTTGTTCCAAAGTGCAGCTACATTACCCAGAAATTTTGGCCAAAACATGGTGCCTGCTTGAAGATGCATGTTTCCCTGGGCCTTGTGATTGCCCTTTCCTCTCAATTCTGCACTATTTATGGTCATCCATGCTTCACTCGCACTGGGTTGAGTACAATGTACTAATACCACCAGTTGTAAGCTCCACATGGAATGAGACATAACCATATTATAAATAGTTCCTGCAAAACAGTACCCAACGTTAGTGCAGCCAAATAATACTATTTCCTCCTCTTGTTGGATTTGGTTATAGTGTTCTATTTTGTGATCTTCATTAGGGGTCTGAGAATCTTGTTCTCAATTGTGCCTGACTCCCTGTATGTTGCTTTTTCTTTCCATTATTTTTTTGCATGAGTCGTGCCCATAACTGCTTCCTTCAGTTTTCAACTGTCCACAATTTGTGCCCAGGTGTGATCCAACAGAAGTTGTGTGTCTGTGAGTGCGTATGAGTCTGGGCCATATTTTTACCCCTTCCTATAGCTGATGCTAAACTTATGCTCACCCATGGTTCCCTTACACTGGATTGAGTACAATGTACTAATACCACCAGTAGCAGGTTCCCCATAAGATGCAGAACAAACTATGTTAGTGAAAAATTGCATCTTCCAGATCTCTTCCCAATGGATTTGATCCTGACAGATGTGTGAAATTGTTTCGTCATGTGTGTTGCTTCCTCCCTCTAAGTTTTCTTGGCTCCCAGTATGAATGTATGGCCATAGAAAGTTGTTATTTTTGTTCCCCGGGCCATCAATGTCCATCAGCACATTTTTGACACCTACTGCATTCCATATCTGATTGCAGCCAAGTCTGCTTCTTCTACAACTAACAAGTTGTGCTTTCCATGTGCTAGCTGGTTGTAAAAAATTGCAGCTCCCCATCCTTGACGTTTGGGTGTTGCTATATAACACCCCTCTGATTATACATAAATGCCTCCATGGGTGACTGCCTTCCGCAGTATATTCCAACAGAACTGTGGACTTTCCTATTTCTATGCTATGTCCTATCTTTAATTCCCACCATTGGGCTGAGTACCATGTACTAATACCACCAATTGGGAGGTCCTTAAAAAATAGAACATAGATTGATTAGCTGTACCTGCAAAAAAGAAAACAACATTAGTGAAAGACTGCATCACCATGCTCTCCTCTATAAAGATTTGAGCATGGCAATTCCTGATGATCTCTCTTGTATCCACCATACTCCCATTGCCTCCAACTTTGTCCTCTAATCCGTACTGCCCACTTCGATTAGACATTTTGAGCATTATTGCTGCTGAAATATGACATCTGTTGCTGCTGCAAATGAACTGCAGAGTACCCTGCTTTGTAGCTGCACACATGCCTGCCTTTGACTTCCTATCAATGGGTTGAGTGTATAGCACTAATACCACCATTTGATATTTCATCAGCAGACAAGACATGTATACAAGACCTTGTCCTGCAAACCAAAGAAACATGTTAGATAAAATTGTTCTCACCATGTACTCCTCCCTTAAGATTTGTACATGATGTTCATCACAGAACTTCTTCACACTCTTCATCCTTGACTCCATCAACCTTAACTCCTTGCTACCTTCACCCGTAAATATGGACATTGGAGTTTATCTTCATTCACAATTCTTCGACCTTGTACATCTAGCTGCCAAAAGCCATAACATTCTATCCCTCCTACATCCATGGTATAGTTTGCAAGGTGATCAGCTAGTTTATTTCCTTCCCTGAAAATATGAGTTATTTTATAATTTCCCCTGCCCATCAACTGCCATATCTCCTCCATCTGCTCCACAATACACCAAGGAGGCTTCCACCTATGTTCAACAATATTCTTTAGAAGCAAAGAATCAGTCTGCAGCCAAACATTTCTGTAATTATAGTCAGAGCATATTCTCAATGCCTCCAAAATTGCAGTTGCTTCAGCTTCAGTATTGGTTGTCTCATTAATCTCCTTCCCAAGTGCATATACAATGTCTCCAGTCTCATTCCTCACGCACACTCCAATTGAACTCCTCCCCGGATTCCCTCTAGATGCACCATCAGTATTCACCTTTACCCAACCCTCACTAGGTTTCTCCTAAATGACTTTTTCAAATTTTAGTCTAGGAGTATAATTTTCTAGCATCATCAGAAGGTCGTGCCACTTATGAGGGACAATACTAATGTCTGGCTTTCTTACTCTTACAAGTGCTTGTAGAGAAGAAGATACCTGGTATATAACCCTACTAATTGTGACTGCCTCCCAATATTTATAGTTGTTCCTCCTTTTCCACAGCTCCCAAATTATGCATGATGGAAGTGCTTGCATAATAGGCTTTATTCTAGGCAGCACATCAGCAGTCCAACATCTTGTAATCGCCTATTGCACTGTTAACCCCTCCAGTTGAATTCCTGCTCTAGATAGGAAGTAATTCCATACTAGCTTTGCAGCATGAGATGTGAAAAAAAGATGTGGCAATGACTCCTCCTTTGGTTCAATGTAGCACCAACAGCGAGATGGCATGAAATAACCTAGCCTTCGCATAAAATCATCAAGAGGAAGCTTAGCCTTCCACACTTTCCACATAAAAAATGCTATCTTGAATGGCAAACCTTTCACCCATATCATTTTATATGCAAGTCTTGGGTCATTCCTTCTCCTCAAATACTCCCAAGCAGATTTGACTGTAAAATTCCCACGAGTTTCTAGCATCCAGTAAGGTACATCCAACGTATTATCCATCGCTGGAGGTTTAATATTTTCCAGTACATGAGTAGCAAACTCCATAGGAAGTGTTTCTTGAATTTTCTCCACATTCCACAGACCATTCTCAACTACATCAGAAACATTGTGGATAGAATCATCTATTCCAAAATCAGGAGGAACTAAGAAATAAAGAGCTCCCAAACCTGTCCAATTATCAAACCAAAAGATTGATGATCCCATCTTAAGGTGCCATATGATTTGGTGTTCAATAAGATCCCTGCATTCCAGCATTTTCGTCCAGATATGAGACCCCTTCCTCCAAGGGACAATCACAGCATTTAATTTCTTGCAATATTTTTGACTCATGAAAGAACTCCATAGGCTAGGCTTTGTTCTAAAATTCCACCAAAATTTACAAAATAAAGCTTTTGAAATATCATGCAAAGATCTGAAACCAATGCCCCCCTCTTCACACGGCATACACAAAGTATTCCACGATGCCCAATGTCTAATGGTACCTCCTATGGTGCTGCTCCAGAAAAACTGTGCAAATATCTTATGCAATTTGTTTATGACATATTGTGGAGGATTGACAGCTGAAAGTAAGTGGATTGGCATACTCTGCAATACGTGTGATATCAAGATTGCCCTGCCTCCTATTGACAACAACTACCCTTTCCAGGCTTGTAGTTTATTCATGACCTTAGTGACCAAATCTTGATAATAATCCATCTTCCTACGTGAGTAAAAGATAGGGCATCCAAGATATGTAAAAGGAAAGTCCTTTCTTCCCATTGCAGTGACTCTTTCAACCTTTGCAACCACCTCCATGTCCACCAGATGATGCATATAAACTGCAGATTTGCTCTCGTTCACTATCTGACCAGATGCTACTTCATAAGCATTCAATACTTCCATTACCAATCTAAGCGAGGTAACATCAGAAGAAGTAAAAATAATTGTGTCATCCGCGTATGCCAAGTGATTTATTTTTGGGCTCCACTTAGGCAAACCATATCCACAAAAATATAAATTAGAATGCAACCAATTCAGACCCCTAGAGAGTGCTTCAACAGCCAAGATAAACAATGTTGGAGATAAGGGATCCCCTTGTTTGATTCCCCTCGTTGACTTGAAAAAGCCATAAGGTTGGCCATTTATAAGCACAGAATACCAATTATTTGACACAATCCCAAACACCATTCCTATAAATCTCTCGCCAAATCCCATCTTTCTCAGAACCTTTGTTAAGAATAGACAGGAAAGCCTATCATACGCCTTAGTCATGTCAAGCTTTATGACTACATTAGGCCCTGCCTTTGTTCTCAATCTAATGTCAGTTATAATTTCCTGTGTCAGCAGCACATTCTCCATAATACTCCTACCTTTTACAAATCCAGCCTACTCCTTAGAAATAATATTAGGAAGAAAATCAACTAGCCTTTCATGAATAACCCTTGAAATAATCTTGTTCGAAAAGTTACTAAGGCTTATGGGCCTCAGGTCTGAAAAGGTTTCCACCTCCTTCTTCTTTGGTAATAACACAAGATTGTTGTGAGTTATGCACTTGGGCAGTTCATGTCCATTGAAGAATGCTCTAACCATATCAAATATGTCATCCCCAATGATATCCCAACACGAATGATAAAAACAGCCTGTAAAACCATCTGGTCCACCTGCACTCTCTCCATTTAATCCCAGAACTGCTTTTTTCACCTCCTCTTTGGTTGGCTATCTCATCAGTTCTGCATTCTGCTCATCATCTATTAATGTAGGGATATGTTCAAGTATGTGAAATTCTGATGGAATCGAATTTTCAGTGAATTGATCTTGGAAGAACCTCACTGCCTCTTCTGCAATCTCATCCTCCTGTTCAATCCAGGCCCCAAAACTGTCCTGAATTCTTTTGAGCTGCAACTTCTTCCTTCTACCATTTACATGTGCATGAAAGAATTTCGTGTTTCGATCTCCTTCCTTGAACCGTTGCATCCCTGCCTTTTGCTTCCAAAATTCTTCTTCAATAGCAAGATACTTGATCATATCTGCCTGCACTCTTTGCAACCTTTCTATGTTATCCTGAGTAGGAAAGGCTTCAAACTGAGCTTCATGAACCATTACCACCTCTTCTAAGCTAGCAATTTTTTGAAATATATCTCCAAAGGTAGCCTTAATCCACACAGATAATGCTTTCTTCAACTTCTTTAACTTATGATTAAACATAACAAACGGATTGGCATAGAAATCGACATTCCAATTTTCTTTAACCACTTCCTTAAAGGATTCATGTTTGGTCCAGAAATTCAAGAACCTGAAAGCCTTCTTCACAGGTGCAGCTTCTATGTCATACTTCAGCATCAAGGGACAGTGGTCTGATCCTGTTTTAGGCAGATGAGTGACCTCCAAATCAGGGAAGGTTTTCTGGAATTCTATGTTGCCGAAACAACAATCAAGTATCTTAAAAATGCATTCTTCATCAGCTCTCCCATTCCACCATGTGAAAATACTCCCTTTGAACCCTAAATCTGTTAAATTGCAAGTGTTTATACAGTGTCAAAAGTCATCAATCTCATTCAATGAGACTGGAAGTCCTCCAACTTCTCTTACTCATCCATATCACATTGAAATTCCCTCCAACAAGCCAAGGGACTGTCATGTCTCTTGCCAAATAATAAAGGGAGTCCCACAGTTCAATCCTTTCAATGGCATCACATTTGGCATACACAAGTGTTAACATGAATTCCACATGAGTTTCTGTGTGAAATAACCTTACTGTCAACTGTCGAACCATGTCATATATGATAGTAACATCAAACACCTCATCTATGAACACCCAGATTTTGTTTGACACATTGGCAATGGCTTGTGCAAATCCAATTCTTCTTCTGTACCTTTCCAGTTTCCTTGCTTGTTGCTTTAGTTCCATTAGCCCAATGAACTCGAAATGGTGCTGCCTATTCATTGTAACTAACCTCTCAAACGCCTGCATGGTCTTTACTGACCTTATATTCCATAAAAGACCATCCATTAGGGATTAGTTAGTTTGGAAAGATTCCTCCTTGTTTGAACCCCGGTTGAAGGAACAATTGAAGGTTCCTTAGCTGGATCCTTATTAGCCTTTTTCCTGCCTTTGGAGGCTGACTTGACTTTGTCAAACTGCCTAGGAGATAAGTCACCTTGTCTTGCAATATTTTTGAAATTTTGAGCAGTAGACTCCTCATCCAAATCCTTTCCAGCAATTTCAACATGTTCACCTGCTACTTGATCATGGATCACATCAGTACCTAGCTCGTTAACCTGGCTCCCAACCACAGTTATTTTATCCCCATTTTGCTGCACTTTATTCTGAATGTCCTCCAATGAAACAGTGCTATGATCTGTTGGCCTCTGCTTGCTCTCAGCTGTAGCATTTTCTTTTATTTCTTTGTTTATCTCTTCAGGAACAGTAACAGTTCTACCTGGATCTCCCATATTGACATTGACATCTTTTGGATTCACTGCAACATCAGTAGGATTTTCTACTTCTGCTACATTAATTTCTGCTACATCCTTCACCTGATCTGCATCTCCAGTTGTCTCTTTGTTCTCACCTATAGGCATTGCACTTTCCTGCACCTTGCTCATCTGAGTTTCTTCTTTGCTATTCTGCTCCTCACCATTTACACTTTGTTCTTCTTCTCTAACTTCAACATTTGAATCCCTTTATGCTACCATACCATCAGGGATGAGTCCTTCATCTGGATCTTCTTCTATTTGCTTGCTCCATAGCTTACCACCTGACCACTTGCCATTCACTTTTGCTGCACTATCTTCCTCATCTGAATCTGTTTCATTATCTTCTATTGTTTTCTTTTTCCGTGCCAAATTCTTTTCCACCCTTGTGTCTTGAGATGGTACATCCTGATATGAAGTGTTAATACCTACAACATTGCCTGCAAATGTCCTTTGAACCCAATATGAGGTAGATTCCTTGTTGGTTGGTTCCCCATTTTTTTTTCCATTAATATTGTTGGCTCCTCCATTCTTTGCTGCCTCACTTCCCATAGATGTAGAATTAAAAGTAGGAACAGCAGGGTTTAACCCTTTCCTATTTCCTGTAGGAGAAGCTTTTTTAGGACTTCTACTACCTTGTCCTCGAGGCCTTTCCTTGTTTGGTTAATTATTCTCCACATGTACCACTTCTTGCACTTCTTCCACAATAGCCAACTATTTGTTTTTTATCATTCCCTTCCTCAATGCTTTCCGATGTTGCAAACTTGTTAGAAACTTGAACTTGCTTTTCCCCTTGAACTTGCTGAGCCTTGACATTACCAATTGGAACAATCTCCTTCCCAGTCTGACCATGTTCAATAGCAGTTTTAGCACCATTTTTGACACGATTATCTTTCACTTCCTTCCATTGTTCGCCATTTGCATTAGGATTCCCAACAACTTTCCCACTCGATAAGATCATCAGTGGCTGATTTACATTTGCAGAACCATTGGCCTTCTCTACTTGCCTTTCAGTACTAGCATTATGATCAGCAGGTCTATTCTCTGGATGAAGCCTCCAACACTCCAACATATCATGACCTTGTAATTTTCATTCTTTACAGTACTTAGGCAGATAGTCATACTTAATATTCACCCACTCAATTTGAACCTCACCAGCTACCTCATTAATAATATCCATACGAACCTTCTTTGGTAAATCAGCTAGCAAATCGACAAGCACCTTCACACGAGCACAACTAGGCCTAGTTTTCTTAATTGTTGCTAAATCAAGATGTTGTGGTATGCCAACAGTTGAAGCAAGAGAGAATAGACACTCCTTAACAAAATACGTTGGCAGCAAGTTAGGGAAAGATATCCATGCCATCACCTTTGGAGTTTCCTCATCAACTTTAAATTTTGCATCATAAATTAAAATTCTTAACTAATACTCCTCACCATGTTTATCCTTAACGTAATATACACTCTTTGACGAAAAGTCTACATAAAATTGTTCTCTTTTCTTTCTTTTTTTTTTTTTAAAAATTTGTATTTATATATTTTTTCTGATCTTATTAAAATGCAAAATTAAAATAAAGACCAAATTTATTTTCAAAATTAAGCTAATTAATTCCTAAAAATTGATTAAGTCCTATTTAAAAGTAAACTCATGACAAATTCAATAATTAACAAATTAAAAATGCAAAATAGATTATTTTTGTTATTTTCTTTATATTTTATTTTAAATAGAACTTAACTACGAAGTAATCCTAAAATATGAAATTAAATCCTAAATGCAAATATTAAGTATATTTTTTATATTTTTCATATGAATTAAAATGCACAAATAGAATGCCAACAATTAACATAAAATGTCAAAAAAATCCACAAAATTACAAAATTATGCAAGAAATCATTTTGTTTGAATTTTTGAAAATAATTCCTATAGGGCAAAAATCAATTGCTCACAAATTGAATGGAAAAAGGAAAGAGTTGAACGAAGGAACAGGAAGAAGGAAGAGGTTCATCACAAGAAGAACAAAGGATCAACAAAGGCTATGGTTGCTGCTTGGGGTGAAAGATCAGATGATGACTCAGAAGATGAATATGGAGATGAACAAGCACTTATGGCAATTGGGAAATCCGATGAGGAATCTGAGGTAAGTATAATTCATCTCAAAGACAAGATTAATTTTTTGTCTAAAGAAAGTCTCTCTGAGTTACTTCTAGATTTCATTGATGAATTTGAGGTTATAAACAATGAAAAGGAACAACTTTCTAAGGAATGTGTGATTCTAAAAGCTAAGTGCAAAAACCTGAAACTTAGGGCTAGTGAAAGTGATAGTAAAAATGCTGAGTTGACGAACCAGGTTCATCAACTTGACACCACAGTCCTAGAGCTCAAATCTGAAAATCTAAAATTGAAATTAGGAACTGGTAAAAAGGAATCTGATCACACACAACTCACTTTAGAAGAAAATATAGAAAAAATGAAAGATGAGTTGTACAAAAGAGATGAGCGGATAGGAGTCCTTAAGAAGGATCTAAACAAGGTTAAGCACGAGCTAGATAGAACCTGTGAATGGAATAGGTCCTCCGATGCACTTTCATGGCTACATGAACACTATAGTAGCAATAAGAGAGGACTTGGGGAATTATAAATTGTTTGGAGAAATTTCATTTAAAATTAACAAATATCAATGTTATTTCAGTTAATGTTAGGCTTATCTAGTTTAGAGACTAGGTGCTATCACGGCTCCTTCGGAGGAATTTTTGGGTCATGACAAGTAAAAATGGGAGAGAGAAAATATGCTTCGGAGAATAAAAGGTAAAAATAGAATATCAAGAGAATTATAAAGGAAATAAAATCCAACCACTAACAAGAATAAGGAAAATAAAGGCAGATTTCACTTTTTTTTCACCTCTTGTTGCACGCGTGCAACCCGATCCCATTTCCTGTATCTCATGGCAGGCGTGTCACCCGCTCTCATTTCATGTATCTCGTGGTAGGTGTACCACCCGCTCCTATTTTATTATATCTCGTGGTAGGCGTACCACCCGCTCCCATTTTATTATATCTTGTGGTAGGCGTACCACCCGCTCCCATTTCAATTATATTGTGGTAGGCGTACCACCCGCTCCCATTTTAATTATCTTGTGGTAGGCGTACCGCCCGCTTCCATTTCAATTATCTTGTGGTAGGCATACCACCCGCTCCTATTTCAAACCAACAAAAATCACAAAGAATCCCGACAAGAAAAAATTAATATCAAAATAATAATAACCCGGCAATGAAACAAAAATATTCCGACAAGGGAACAATAATATTTTAATAATATTCCGGCAAAGGAACAATAATATCAAAATAATAACATCTCGGTAAGGGAACAATAATATTTCAATAATATTCCGACAAGGGAATAATAATATTTCAATAATATCCCGGCAAGGGAACAGTAATATTTCTATAATATTCCGATAAGGGAACAATAACATGTCAATAAAATCCGGCAAGGGAACAATAATATCAAAAGAATAACAACATATGAAGTGCAATAAACCACAATAGAGTCATAACAATTATAATACAAGACTCACAGGCATGCTTTACATCAACGTATAGATACCCGTCACCATGCCTATACGTCGTACTCCACAATTAACATATAACAAATAAGACACAACTCCTAATCCCTCAAGCTAAGGTTAGACCAAACACTTACCTCGCTTTGCAACCAATTCAAAATTCCAACAAGCCTTTGCCTCGCGAATTCGTCCGAAGCTTCAAATCTAGTCATAGTAATTCATTATACTCAATATAAATCGTACGAATTAATTACATATGAAAGTACAAATATTTCAACAAAAATTCAAAATTTAACTCAAAATCGCCCGTGGGACCCACGTCTCGAAATCCGACAAAACTCACAAAATTCGACAACTCATTCAACCACGAGTCTAACCATACCAATTTTACCAAAATCCGATATTAACTCGACCCTCAAATCTTCAAATTAAACCAAGAGGGTTTTCAAGATTTTACCAACTTAAATCACCAATTAAATGTTAAAAACAACGATGGATTCGAGTAATCTAACCAAAATTGAGTTAAGAACACTTACCCCGATGTTTTATTTGAAAATCTCTCGAAAAATTGCCTCACCCGAGCTCCAAATCATCAAAAATGGAAAATGGGACGAAGTTTGGACTTTATTCTACTGCCCAGGGATTTGTTCTTCGCGTTCGCGGTCCTCCTCTCGCGTTCGCGAAAAACAAAGTTCCAAAAATTTATTTTCCAAACTCTGCTCGGACAGCCTCTAGTATAATGGTCATAACTTTTTACACACGACTCCAAAGGACTATTATAATATGTTTCTGAAACCTAGATTCAAAGATCTACAACATTTGTTTTTGATTCATATCCAAATTCATTGTAGATTGAGATATATGAGCATCCGAAGTAAGACCTGCGCAACAGAATTTCTTCTTCTACGCGAACGCGAGGCACTATTCGCGAACGCGAAGAACAAAATCCGAAATGCAAAATTCTTCTTCGCGAATACGAGGCTCTCTTTGTGAATGCCAAGAATAAATTCTCAAAAGCCAAATTCTTCTTCGCAAACGCGAGAGAACCCTCGCTGACGCGAAGCACAACACCAGACACCAGCTTCAGCTATAGCAAAACAGCCTGAAATGATCCGAAACCACATTGAATCACACCCGAGGCCCCCGGAACCTCAACTAAACATGCCAACCAATCCTAAATAATTATTAAAACTTGTTCCAATCTTCGGAACGCTCAAAACAACATCAAAACACAAAATTTGCATCGGATTCAAGCCTAAGAATTCCAAAAACTCTCAAATTACGTTTTCGATCAAAAAGTCTATCAAACCTCATCCGAATGACCTGAAATTTTGCACACACGTCATATTCAATACTACGAAGCTACTCCAACTTGTGAATTTCCATTATGGTCCTCGGATCAGAATCTCACTATCGAACCGGAAACTTCTAAAATTCAACTTTCGGCATTTCAAGCCTAAATTAGCTATTAACCTCCAAAACACAATCTGATCATGCTCCTAAACCCGAAATCACCCAACGAAGCTAACGGAACCATTGAAATTCTCTTCCGAGATCGTCTATATACTGTTTCGACTACGGTCAAATTTTTATAACTTAAGCTCTCATTAGGGACCAAGTGTCCCAAAACTCTCCGAAACTCCAAAGAATTCTTTCCGGCAACTCACAATTGCATAAACAAATACGGGGAATGTATTTAATAGGAGATCGAGGCATAAATTCTTAAAAAGACCAGTCGGGTCATTACATGCATGGAGACATCAGTGGAATCATAAGAAACAATAAGGGAGAATGGATGTTGGGATTCTACACAAAGTATGAAAGTATATCACCAATCCATGCAGAGTTGCTAGCTTTTCGAAAAGCTTTGCAAACAATTATGAAGGAAAATTTCACGCCATGTGAAATAGAGACGGATGCTACTGAGGTAATACGATTCTTAGAAGAAGATTATCCTACTTACAATGCTTTACTTTATGAATGCAGGTACTTAATGAAGAAGCTAATGGAGAATGGGGAGATCCGAATGAAGCATAATTTTCGAGAAGCCAATAGGGTGGCACACCAATTGGCCAAGAAAGCACTACTTCACCCTAGCTATAATATAACTAGATATTTTGCGGAACCTCCTAATTTTTCTCTAAATGTGTATTTCAAGGATAAGGATGGTTGTAATAGTTACCGGACATGTAGTTTGTCGGCATGTAATATTTTGGCTTCACTAGGTAATGATAATTCCCTAGGCGTCATGAAACAATTATCTACTCATGGTGACTCAATGGGACACGTTCCCTAAGACAGCATCATGGGAATATTATTATTAGTATTAATATAATATCTTTAACCTTCAAAAAAAAGATTATTTCTTATCTTTATTGGAATTGTGTTAATGGTTGTTTGACTTACCTAAAGGATTGCGTTAGGTGTCATCACGACTTGTTGGGTTTTTGGTTTATGACCCTCACAAATTGTTTTGGTTATTCTACTTGTTAAAGGTCACTTACCATGATTTGTCATGTAACCATTTATAATTGCTCTTTTGCCTAGCTCAGTGATATCAGCGTCATATAAGTTACAGTCAGTAGTCGAAAGTGTTTAACATACTAAGGACTCATTTATTTTTTCTAAGATTAAGATATCTAAATCTGAGTACACATTTGAATATAAAAATATATATTAAAATTAAGATATATGAATCTGAATGCACATCTGAATATTAAGATGTGTATTAAGATCTGAATACTAAATGATTAAGTCTGTTTGATTTTAACATCTGAATGTATAAAATTTCATTTCATTTGAAAATTAATAAACATAAAAATTCAAATGAAATACTTTTTATTCTAATATTCTATCTATCAAATATATAACTTTTTAAAATATGACAGTTGCTGGTGGTGATGGCTAACGGTAGTACTTCTGAATGCCGACGAGAGGCGGTGGTTGGTAGTATGTTTGGTTGATGGTGATGGTTCAGGGTAGTAACTAGTGGTGATTGGTGGTGGTAGAGATTATGAGTTGGGTATGGTGGTGGTGGGTGATAGTTAATAATGGTGAGTGATAGTGATAGTTGTGATTGAGGAAGATGGTGGTAGGTGGTGGTAGTTTATAATAATATGACTGATATTTGATGGTGATGAGGTGGTTAGTTGTGGTAGTTGAGGGATGAATGTTGGTTGTGGTTGAGAATGATGGCGGTGGGAGTGGTGGTGATGGTGGGTAGTGGTAGAGGATAATTTTGGAGGCTATTATTGAGGATGATGGTGGTGGTTGAGTATAGTTGTGGTGGGTGACATGGTGGTAGTTGATAATGGTTGGCAGTGGCGGCGTTTAATAATGAATATAGATGATAACATTTTGATGAAATTAAGTCTCTGTTGTAGTGTCTTAATCATACAAACCTATTTAGACCCATTAAGTGATTGTGAAGTAAAAAAACAAACACACTTAATGATTAAGATCTAAAAAATTAAGATTCAGACTTTAAAAACAAATGCATTTAATGTCTGAGATCTAAATGATTAAAATTAAAACCTCCATTAAGTGCAAATAAATGAGACCTAAATTTAAAAAAAAAATTAGCATCTAGCTAATATCCCAAAAAGTTGAAAATTATGAATGATAATACTTCCAAGTACGAGTGATCAATTTGGTATAAGCTCTTTTTAATTTAAAAAGACAATAGCTAGAACTTTTGGTCTCATAGTTACCATGAAATGCCAATTTTAATTTTTGTATATCAGTTTTTTTTTCTTTTTTTTGCGATAAATGAAGGTCTAATCTTAATAATTAAGTGTACAATTTTTTTTTCTCATATCTATTTAAATCGGTCGGAATAATCAAGACATATAATAAAGTCATAATGTTATTCTGATGCTTTATATTCAAGGAATTCTAGAAGGCATTTCACAAATAGTCCATCTACTTTCATTGTACTTGTCGCTAGCCGCCAATTACCATTCTCAACTACAATTACCACTACCGATAATAATCACAATTAGTTATTACCATCTCTAGCCATTAATTAACATTTATACTCCATGTGGTCCAAAATAAGTAATTTTTTGGCTTTTTTTGTAGTCCAAAATAAGTAATGTTTTTAGATTTCAAGAATAAATTAATTATTTTTTCCTACATTGTTCTTGGAGTAAATAGTGTTGGAATATGTGTTAAGAATGCTTATGTGAGATAGTAAAGGTTAATATGGTCAATTCCATTGCTAATTAATGCTAAAAGGTGAATTTTTTAGTCTGTGTAAAAACATCCAAAAAAACCACTTATTTTAGACCGGAGGAATAATCATTACCACAAATCCAGATTATCACTACCACCACCAATTACCGTCGGCAATCACTATCATGTATCCCCAACCATCATTACCAATCACAGCTACTACCCATAACCATCACTATTAGGGGTGTATAAACCGAACTGAAAAATCGTACCAAACCAAAAAGTCAAATCAAACCGATTAAAAAACCCGACTAGGTTTATTTTGATTTGATTTGGTATTGAGTAAAAAAATCGAACCAAACAGACATATATATACATATATATATATATACATATATATATATATATATATATATATATATATATATATATATATAATTTTTATATATAATTTAAGATTTTATATAGAATTTTCTTTACAAAAATTCTAGAAATATTTGGGATTCTCTTATGGAATGTAATATTTAATAGAATATGAAGTACTCCATTTTTACCAACCTTAGATAATAGGTTATATTATCACTTTTTATCAAGTGTTACTGAAATGCGTCAATTTCTTTGTTCTCCCTTGTTCATTTATCAAGATTTATTAAATTCTTATATCTTTTTCAAATTTGAGTGGTATTTTGATAATCTAAAATTAAATAGACTTATCATTAATTAGGTATCATGTTGATTTTTATGTTTAATTATTAAATTCGTTTAACCTTATAAGTATACATCAACGAAAAATTATTGTCAGAGGACTAAAAAAATAACTATCATGTGTTATTAACAAAATACTACTGTAAAAATATCTAAATAGATCATATGTTTGTCAAGTTTTTCAATTTTTACTAAACATATACTTACTTATAAAAAGTTTAACAAAGTAAGATTGAAATAATAATCACATAACAAAAAAATCCAAAAAATTCAAAAAATCCGACAAAATCGAATCAATCCAACCCGATATAGTTGGTTTGGTTTGGTTTTAATAAAAACCGAACAAACTCGGTCCATGTACACCCCTAATCACTACAATCCACTGCCATTATTATTACCAATCACCGTCATCACCACCAACCACCATATGAATTTATTTTTCATACTTTTTTGATTTGGTATTAAGATTAATTAGTAATTTTATTTGAATTTATTTGAAGATTAAAAATGCTTAATCAAATATAAGAATAATCAAAATTAGAATTTACCAATAATCGAAGGACAAAAATGCTATTATCCCTTTAAAATATATTGGATTGAGGAGTGTAAATGAAGTGACATGAATAGTGAGAATTAATTGCTATTGTTGATAGTTAATTATTTGAGTCAAAAAAATTGTCATATAATATTGGATAGAAATAATTAACTTTCTTTTAATGGTTGGAGAAGAAATAGTACATTGAGACATTAGAACAGAGGTGAAAGCTAAATAGTAATTTCTTTGGCGGTAACAAAATACCAAAAATCTTCCCAGTTCAGGAAAGAAAAACTATAATCAGACTACACTATAAAGAATCAATTCATTAGTATCAATCCCAGAACCAGGTGGCTTGTGGAGAAACCAACCCCCCACCGCCGACAAATCTCCGCCAGCGCCACCGCCGGAGAAGCTACAAAATTGGTGGCCAAACAGGTGGAGATAGTGGTCGTCGTGGTGGTGGTCTTCTTCATCGTGCTTGCTTGGAGGATGATAGTACATCCTTGAAGTTTGAGGGCAGTGGGAGTTGAATCTGGCTGCCATTCTGATTCCAGCGTCTAAAAGCTCTATGTACTTCCCCATCTCTCAATTTCTCCGCAAAATTTCCTTGGAGAAAAAAGAAAGTAATGAAAAAATGAAAGATAAAAGAAAATCTGCTAAAAATTGTCCCAAACGTCAGAGCCCATAAAAATGGAGAAAGAGACTTGGAGGTGAATGAAAAGTTAAACCCTTGCTTGCATTTATAGAGTTCCTTCTTTCCTACTTGATGTTCCTTCTTCAGCTTTCCTTTTACGCGTTTATTTTAGTTCACTGATTCTGAAGTAACGGAGTAATTTTAATTTTCAATGACCACAAATACTTTTTCTTTTCCTATTAACCCTTTTTCACAGGATAGAATATTGGGGAAATAATGATAAATTGATACTACCTCCGGTATGATCAAGAAAAAAATTTAATTTATTTTTTTAAAATTATCTTTATATACATAATCCTAAAAAGTATTTTACTCACATTAAATTATGTTGCAACATTAATTAACGATAATTTAGTAATAATAACTATTTTATTTTATTTAGAATTTAATATTTTTTTAACTATAAATTAATCATTTATTATGGACCGAAAAAAATATTAATAGAATATTTAAGATTCAACGTTTTTAGGGCCGCAAACTGGTGCCAATTATTCTAATGCAATATTGGAATAATTCCTTGTCCCTTGAAAAATAGTGCGTGTCCCCTGCTAGTGGGAAATGTCAACTTAGTAACAGCTCATACCATAATAATGTTGAAATCTTGCATTTTGATTTGACTTTAAGCAATCAATCAAAACTAGAATAATTGGAACAGTGGTTTGTGTATACTGTCAAAATTGGAGAGTTTGACTTTGGGGCTATTGTGGCACTCCACGCCCGACCTCGAGAAGCTCGAAGCAAATTTTGGAGTATGAGTCCGAGGTGCGTCCCTCAAGGGATCATATCGAAGGCTCACTGCGGTCAATCTCAGAGCAGTACAAATCGATGATCGATATGAAAAGGCGGGAAAGCTTCCAAGGACACGTGGTTAGGGCTGACCAGGTCTGCAAGAATAGTACAAATCCGTATTGAGCCACTATGCAGTTGCACCAAAAGTATTTCCCCGTTATTATAAGACATGTACTATGTTGGGATTCCCCCCTCCTATATAAAGGGGACCCTTGTCATTTTGTAAGGGGGATGAATATTGAATACAATACAACATTCTCTGATCTTCTTGCCTAAACGTGTTCAACAATTACTCTACAGATTTATTGCTTGTTCATTTATTTCTCATTATTAACCGCAAAAGGCTATCTTTGAAGCCTTCGTTATTATTGTTTCTTCATTAATTGCTCATTGCTAACTACCCTAACTAGACCTCGAAACCCCTGTTCCGGCCAGCTCGAGGCTCAGTTTGCAATAACATTGGTTTGCGTATCTTATTCTCTTTATTTACACTTAGCATATATTGCCTAAGAACTAGTATTGAAATAAATCACATATTTTTAGAACCACAAAATCAAATATAATTGTCAACACTTTTCAAGGTAAATAGCTTGGCGCCCACTGTGGGGCTAAAAATAATAGTGGTTGTTTTGGTGCTAGTTTTCTGAAAACACAAGTTATTCTTCACACTTTTTCTTGTCCAAGAATATTTGATTTCAGGTCAAAAATGTTTAACTCAGCAAATGTACATGAAAACAACGGTATTGGGGGTTCATAGAGAGAATGGTGTAGATGTCGGTGTACCACTACAAAACCCAGGGGTGGCACTAGCACAAATCCTCGTCGATATATGGTCACATAACTCTGTGCATGTCGATGTAAGCTCTTATACCGGCGGAAGTGTGCGCAGGGAAAACCAACATGAAGCACTGGGAACTCCAGCTCGGGAAGAAAGAGAAGTTAGCCTTCAAGTCATTTTTGATATGTTGCAAGCACAACAAGTGGCTATTGCTTAGCTACAAAGTCAACAATAAACTCCAAACATAGCAGCACCAAAAATGGCTCCTCTAGTCGAGATCATGCAAAGAAAGGTATCATTCGTACTTCAAAGATTGAAGAGACACTTCGAGGCGGAATATACCTCGAAAAATGATCGAAAAGTATATCGATGCCAAAATTATCGGGGACTCATGAGCAAAACTGGATTTGACAGGCATTCGAGGCCAATGTAGGCACCCCAATTGTCGGAATACAACTTTAACATCGATGTCTCGGACATCGTATCAGCCATGGGTAGAATCAAGGATACCAGATGGCCAAAGCCTGCACAGTCAGATCTTTCCCGAAGGAACCCCAACCTGATGTGTGAATACCATGGCATTCATGATCATAAGACCGAGGATTGTAGGTATCTCCGAGAAGAGATGGTCTGGCTGATCAACGAAGGGTACCTTCGAGAATTCCTCAGTAATCGAGCTAAGAACCACTTTCGAGAAAGAGAGGCGAACGGAAAAAATAGACCAGAAGAACCTCAGCATATCATTCACATGACCGTTGGAGGAACCAACGTCCCACAGGGACCCGTGTTCAAACGGGCCAAAGTGTCCATCGCAGCGGAAAGGCAAACTAGGAGCTATATGCCCGAGGACACCCATATATTTAGAGAAGAAGACATCGAGGCCTTGTCCCAACCACATAACGATGCACTAATAGTTTTTTTTATTTTGAATAAAGTTCAAATTAAACGTGTGCTCGTGGATCTAGGTAGCTCGGCCAACATAATAAGGTCAAAGGTGGTGGAGCAACTCATATTGCTCGATCAGATCATACCTACCTCTCAAATACTCAATGGATTCAACCTGGCAAGCAAGACAACGAGGGGAGAAATCATCCTCCCGATTAACGTGTCTGGTACAGTTCAAGAAACGAAGTTTCATTTCATCGAAGGTGAGATGAGGTACAATGCCTTACTTGGAAAACTGTGGATATACAACATGGGAGCGGTACCATCAACCCTTTACCAAATGATGAAGTTCCCAACAAAAAATAGTATAAAAACGGTGTATGGGGAACAACATATAGCAAAAGAGATATTCGCGGTAATCGACATGACACCAACATTGACTCTCCATGTCCATGATGGGTCAGGAAACAGGTCGACCCCCGAGGAACAGGTGGTCTATGAGCATTCAGACGAAGATAACAAAGAAGACTTCCTCACTCCCGGACCTTCATTGCCCCTGAGGAGTCAGATGCAACAAAATCAACGATCGAATAACTCAAACAGGCCATCTTGATTGAGCATCTTCCAGATCAAATGGTATACCTAGGAACGGGATTAACCATCGAACTCAGGAAAACACTCATCCAATTTCTTATTAACAACACTAATTGCTTTGCTTGGTCATATTTAGATATGACAAAGGTCTCGTCGAAAATAACCATCCATCGACTAAGTGTCAATCCCAGGTTCAAAGTAGTGAAGCAAAAAGGAGGCCTCAATCCGAGGTAAAACATGTGTTCATCAAATATGAGGTAACAAAACTCCTCAAAATAGGATCAATTAGGAAGGTAAAATACCCTGAATGGTTGGCTAATGTAGTAGTGGCCTCCAAAAAAGGAAATAAATTAAGAATGTGCGTAGATTTTAAAGACTTGAATAAAGCATGCCCCAAAGATTCATTCCTATTGCCCAACATCAATCGCTTGATCGATGCCACGACCGGCCACGAGATCCTCACTTTTCTCGATGCCTATTCCGGGTATAATCAAATTCAAATAAACCCAGAGGACAGGGAAAAGACTTCGTTCATCACGAAGTATGGTACATACTGTTATAATATAATGCCATTCGGTCTAAAAATGCAGTAGCTATGTACCAACGTCTAGTTAATAAGATGTTCGAACATCAAATAGGCCAATATATGTAAGTTTACATTGATGACATTCTAGTTAAGTCCCTACGCGTAGAGGACCATTTGACTCATTTGCAGGAAATATTCGATATCCTTTGAAGTTACAACATGAAGCTTATCACCGAGAAATGTGCCTTCAAAGTAGGATTAGGAAAATTTTTAGGCTTCATGGTGTCGAATAGGGGATCAAGATCAACCCCAACAAAATCAAGGCCATTGAAGAAATCACAGTGGTGAACAATGCAAAAGTCGTACAACGGCTGACTGAACGGATAGCGGCCTTAGGCCGATTCATCTCGAGATCGTCAGATCGGAGTCATCATTTATTCTCCTTGCTAAAAAAGAAAAATAGCTTTGAGTAGACTCTGGAATGCCAACGTGCTTTAGAGGAATTAAAGTGGTATCTCTCGAGCCCGCCTTTGCTCCACACCCTGAAGGAAGATAAAATATTATACTTGTATCTGGCCGTATCCGAATTAGCAGTAAGTGGTGTGTTATTTCGAGAAGAACAAGGTACGCAATTCCCCGGTTATTACATAAGTCGGACTCTAGGAGATGCTGAAACCAGGTATCCACACTTAGAAAAATTAGCTCTTGCCTTAATAAGTGCATCTCGGAAATTAAAACCTTATTTTCAATGCCATCGTATATGTGTTGTAACAACATACCCTCTTTGAAACATCTTGCACAAACCTGAGTTATCAGGAAGATTGGCCAAATAGGCTATCGAGCTCGGAGGGTATAATATTGAGTACCAACTCCGGACGGCTATCAAGTCCCAAATTTTGGCGGACTTCATGGATGACTTTATGCATGCCCTCATTCCCGGTGTAGAGAAAGAAATTTTGCTAGAAACGGTCACATCATTAGGGGTATGGACCCTATTCACCGATGGTGCCTCGAACGTGAAAGGGTCCGGGCTCGATATTGTTCTGAAATCGCCTACGGACGGCATGATTAGGCAATTTATAAAAACTTTAAAATTTACTAACAATGAGGCCGAGTATGAGGCTATGATTGCTGGTCTCGAGCTGACCAAGAGCCTAGGAGCAGAAGTCGTCGAAGCAAAATGCGACTACCTTCTGGTATTCAACCAAGTAAATGGGATCTTCGAGGTTCGACAAGACATGATGCAAAGATACTTAGACAAAATTCAGGTCATATTGCATCATTTCAAAGAATGGATTCTAGTCCACATTCCTCGAGATCAGAACAGTGAGGTCGATGCACTCGCAAACCTAGGGTCGTCCGTCGAAGAAGATGACATACTCTCGAGGGCTATTGTACAGTTATCCAAGTCGGTGATTGAGGAAGTTCACGCCGAAATCAACTCAACAACCTTAACATGGGATTGGAAGAATAAATGCATCGACTATTTGAAAAATGAGAAGTTGCCCACAGACTCAAAGGAATCGAGGGCCCTTCGAGCCAAAGCAACTCGATTTTCACTCGACAAGAATGGAACACTATATAGAAGGTCCTTCGACGGACCTCTAGCAGTATGCTTGGGACCGGGAGACACATATTATGTACTTCGAGAAATCTACGAAGGCACTTGTGGAAATCATTCCGGCGTCGATTCATTGGTTCGAAAGGTGATCAGAGCAGGCTACTATTGGGACAACATGGAGAAGGACACCAAGGAATTTGTTCGAAGGTGTGACAAATGCCAAAGGTCTGCGCCGATGATTCACCAACCCGATAAACAACTACATTCAGTCTTATCACTATGGTCGTTCATGAATGGACATCATCGGCCCCCTACCAATGGCACCAGGTAAAGCCAGATTTATTCTTTTTTTGACTCACTATTTCTCGAAATAGGTGGAAGCACATGCCTTTGAGAAGATAAGAGAAAATGAAGTCATTGACTTCATCTCGGACCATATCATATGCCGATTCGGGATCCCCTTCGAGATTACATGTGATAATGGGAAGTAGTTTATAGGCAGTAAGGTGACGAAATTCCTCGAGGATCATAAAATCAAGCGTATCCTATCAACGCCCTATCACCCATGTGCAAATGTACAGGCCGAGTCCACGAACAAGACCATCATCAAAAACTTGAAAAAGAGTTTAGAAAATACAAAGGGAAAATGGAAAGACGTGTTGCCCGAAATATTATAGGCATATCGAACAACTTCGAAGTCATACACAGGAGAGACACCGTTCTCTTTGGTATACAGGTCTGAGGCTTTGATACCGATCGAGGTCGGAGAGCCAAGTGCCAGATTTCGATATTCCACCGAGGACTCGAATAGCGAGGCCATGACTACAGCCTTCAAGCTACTAGATAAAAAGCGAGAGGTTGCACTAGTCCAAATGGCAGCCCAAAAATAGAGGATTAAGAGATATTATAACAGGAGAACAAACCTCCGAGACTTTGGAGTCGAGGACTTAGTCTTAAGAAAAGTCACCCTCAACACTCGAAACCCAAATGAAGGGAAGCTAGGCCCGAGCTGGGAAGGACCGTACCGCATCCTCTGAGTAGGAGGCAAAAGGTCCTACAAACTTGGCAGTTGGCACCATGGAAGGCGAGCAACTTCTAAGCAATTGGAACATATCAATGTTCAATTGCTATTATTTCTAAGGTATAACCTTCTCCCATTTCGCTTTATGTCTCATACTAATTTCGTACACGTGCTCGATAGGAGACGTTGAAGCGCCCTTCGACTCGAACACGTTGGGCTTTTAAAGAATGTGTTGCGCTCTTTTTCCCTTCTGTCGGGTTTTATCCCAAATGGATTTTACAAGAGAGGTTTTTAACAAGGAAACATCTATATGCTACTTAAGGAGAACTAAACAAGTATTCAAGGCTTCTTCTCAATCAGCCTCAAATACTGGGGGGCATCCTCCTCGGAGGTTACTCTTTTCAAAAAAATCGAGTTATGCCTAAGGGGACCTCGATAGGAAAATATTTTATTGGGCTAAACGGTCGAATAAACCGTGTCCATGTAGAATAATGGAGCCTCCGAAGGCAAAAACATGTACACATATATCAAGTAATCAAAGAAGCCTCTCTTCTTGTCAAAACATTATGTGCCTTAAAGAAGTTTACTACTGTCATGCAAAACGACTCAAGGGCCAAAAATCCTCGAATGCTCGGGGACTATCATCGACAGTCAGCTCATCGAAGCAATCAATAACTCAAATATGTAAGACCTCAACGAGGCATGCCCAAATTTATAAGACCTCAATGAGGCAATACCGAGCCTATAAGACCTCAACGAGATGTACTCAATGAGGAAATACCGAGACTATAAGATGTCAATGAGGCGTACTCAAATTTATAAGGCCTTAAAAAGGAATAACCCCGATATTAAGGCCAAGGCTATATATTCGAACTTGTAAGACCCCCAAAAAGGCATACCCTTGATATAGACGCCAAGGTCACCGCACCTGGGGATTAAAGGCTACGGCCGAATTAACATGGCTCAGAGATGTTCGACCGCCGCCATAAAACTGAAGGCCTTCAAATACTTCAAAAAGAACCGGTTAACTAGGCTACCCTCAGCATAAGCAAAGGAGCTTCGATAATATCAGTTCTGAACAATAAAAAGGCTTCGAAAACAATCAGCCTTCAATGAAATTTTTTTGAAAAATCAGCCTTTAAGCGAACCTCCCGAGGTACTCAATTATCATCACATATCGACTCATAATCGAGGTTTTCGTTTGAACCGTCAAAGAGTCGGACGAACATAAAACATGCCAAGGCATAATCAAAACTTCAAAAGTCTTTAGCTAAAATGAGGGAAAACTACAACCATATTAGAGGTCTCATCGACCTAATCTAAAAATAGCCTAAGAGTCAATGCGTAAGAGCCTAAAGGCTAGCCAAAAGAGCCCAAGGGTTGATATAAAGAGCCTAAGGGCCAATATGTTAAAAACTCTAGGGTTAATAACTACGGGTCGAAATTTGACTCGAGGATTAAACCCAGAACGGTCAACTATTATCAATCATTCATCGAGCATGAAAATCTAAGGGGTTTATATTATAAGTCTGACATATTGGACTAGTCATCAGACTGGTTAATGACATGATGTTGATGATAGGACCTAGGCATCGGGAATCAGTTTATCAGAAATTATTTAAGACTATTAATAAAGCCTCGGGGCTATCTTTATTTCGAGTTCGAGCAAACACTCACTCGACTATTAGCCTAAGCGCTACCCGAGTTCGAGTAAGTTCTCGCTTGGGGACTATCTATAAAGCCTTAAGGCTATCTTTCTTTCAAGTTCAAAAAAAATTCACTCAATTAAGGGCTACCCGAGTTCGAGCGAACTCTCACTCGGGGACTGTTTGTAAAAGCCTAAAAGCTATCCTTATTTTTAGATGATCAAGTAAACGCTCACCCGATTGCTAAGTCCAAAGGCTACCTGAGATCGAAAAAAATTCTCATTCAAGGACTATCAACGAAGCCTAAGAAGCCTAGCTTTATTTCAAAAATCGATACCCAACTCTCACTTAAATCAGACTCAGAAGTCCCATTGACCTAAGTTCGCATCAAATCAATCCAAGCTTAGTCATAGGAAAAACAAAGGACTTTAAGAAGCGTCATATTAATCAATTAAAAACCTAAGGGTTTATTATGTTCCGGGTCCAGTATTCGGACTAATTGTTAGAGTCAACTTTTGGATTCAACACAAATCGCAGGAAATATGAAGAAGTTCTTATATTAATAAAAGATGTTTACAAAGCCCACAAGGAAGCAAAAAACAACAACAAAGGCCTAATCTACTTTCGAGTGTATATCCTCAAGTGCAACATCTTCGAGAACCTTTTCCTCGGGGACTCCATTTCGATCTTTAGAGTGACGTCTTTGAGAACCACCTCCAGAACAGCAATACATGAAGAAAAGGCTATAGCCTATCAAAGAGCAAAAGCTTTTGGCAAGCGAAGAAAATATTGGCCTAGTGGAAAACTTGGCGAGTATGGGTCTCGTCAGCACTACTATTGTGAAACCACTTATATATTGAGACATTTTACCGGTGTGAAATGCAAAAGTTAGTAGATAGCGCCACCCACTCTATGGAAAGCGAAAGGCATAAAGCGCCATAGTAGGTTGAAGTTAAGAGAGATGAGCAGCGGTATAAAAACCACATATCTTCCTGTACGGGAAGAATTTGGTGCTTTCTCTTATTGATTCGGGCCAAAAACAACAACAACAACTCAGTATAATTCTACTTAGTGGGGAAAAGCTTTGAAAAAGAGCCATGGCATGACTGATAAAGTTGTTGCCATATAACCTTGTGGTCATAGGTTCGAACCATAAAAATAGAAGTTAGAAGAGAATATACAGAAGGTAAAGGGCTAACGGTTGAAGAAAGAATGAGTGAAGTTTTGGTTCAACTAATCTGTTATTTATAGGGAAATGATGATAAAACTGACGGCACATTCAATGTTTCTAGGGAAACGGACCGGTGGTGCATTCAATGCATCTGAGAAATAAAACCGATGGGATGTTTCGATTACTTCGAACACTTACGTCACGAGCATGACGTCACGCGAGAGGTTTGAGAAAATAGAAGTCAAAGTCCTTTAATACCATTCTCTTCCAAGAAATGCGGGGACTATCTGTATACGGCCAAAATCGGAGAGTTTGACTTTGGGGCTATTGTGGCACTACACGCCCGACCTCGAGAAGCTCGAAGTAGATTTTGGAGTATGTCCTCGAGGTGCGTCCCTCGAGAGAGCATATCGAAGGTTAAATGTAGTCAATCTCGGAGTAGTACAAATCGATGATCGTCATGGAAATGCGGGTAAAGCTCCCAAGCACATGTGGTTAGGGCTGACCAGGTCTGCAAGAATATACAAATCCGTATTGAGCTATTATACAGCTGTACCAATATCATTTCCTCGTTATTGTGAGCACGTAATTTTTACCCTAAGCAAATTATTCCAAAAAATATCAAATAAAATGATTTTGATAATTTTAAGAATTTTGTTGCATTCTTTGTGTTAATTGGTCACATAATAACTCATATTAAAAATACAAAAATATGCATATGTATTAGGATTTTAATTTTTACATTTTTAGTATTAATGCATTTTGGAAAACAAATGAAAGAAAAATCAAAAAATAATAGGATCTTATGGTTTTTAATTGAAAATTACTACAAAATAGTTATTAATTAATTTTTTAGACTTTGATTAGTATGATTATTAGTTTTATTTCAATTGTATAAAATTTGAGAAAATACAAAATATAAAAAAAAAAGAATACAATACATAGATATAACACCAAATATAAAAGAACAATTTGGGCTGAAAATACATAGCCCAAAATTAACCCAGTAGCAGCCCAACCCACCCCAATACCCGGTCTGTATGGCTTAAAATCCAAACGACATCGTTTGGTTATAGGAGATCTGGGCCGTTGAATTCTTGATCAAACGGTCAGATTACACAAGCCAGTTTACTTATCAAACGACGACGTTTTGAGTCGTCAGATCTTGACCATTCATTTGTTTGATCTAACGGGCAAGATTGAACCGTCACTTAATCAAACGACGTCGTGTAAGTGGCGATGAATCTCAGCCGTCAATTATTGCTAATCTAACGGTCTCTATTAGATCATCTATAATGCATATAACTGTCCTAACTCTATACAAAAATTAGAGACAGAGATTGTATCTTCACTGTCTTCCTCGTTAACCCTAGCCTCTCGCCGGAATCCATCGCCGGCGGGAAATGACACCCACACCAATAGCCCTCAGATTCACACCATCGACTCACCTCGTTCCCCTCTTTTCATTCCTTCCATTGGTTTCCCTCAAAACTCGCCAGAATCTGTCAAATCTTCGACCAAAGGTTCTCCGGCGACGACGCATGTTATGTCAAATGAGCCCAGTTTTACACCATAGAACCGCCTTGGCCCCCTCTACACCAATCTCATAGTCCTTTGGTTCGAATGTGGCTGGAACTACTCGAATATTAATTTCAAGATTTTTCCGGCCATGAGTCTACTCTAATCTTTATGATTTCTTGACCGTAATATCCTGAACCACGTGTTTTCTTATGAAAACACATGGTTCGGGATGTTACGTGTCAAGAATCTCGAAAGATTTTCTCAAAACAGTGGTTTGGAGTTTCTTCATTACAGCAGTAAGTTCTTTCTTTAGTTTTATGGCCTTAATTAGTGTAATTAATAATTTCTCTTTCTTCTTCTCTTCTGAATTGGTCAATCATGGATTTCTTGTTGGTTCTGATTTCATTTAGCCATACTGATGAGTTAAGCTCACTTTTAGCAATAGGTTTAACAGCTTTAATTTAATGTTAGTTTAGTTAAAATTAGTATAATTGTTTGTTATCGATTCTATTTTAATGTCATTTGTAGATAATAGTCGCATAAGTAGTATTAATAATAGTGTGCCAAATACTTATTTGGGTTGTTATATCTGGTTTCTTTGATTATCTGTTAGTTCTTCTAGTTGACTTCTTTGTTTTAATTAGGCGAGAATCATTAGTTAAGTAATTTGATCTAGATTTTGGTTTGAAATCTGTTTGTCTAATGATTAATGGAGGGGTGAGTCAGTATTAATTATTGGGATATAGCTGGGAAGCTCTGTAGTTTAACTTCAGTTAAATCTTGCCAAGGTGTGAGGTTTGGGAAGGGTTTGGTTGAGCCAGTAATATCAGAAGGGGTTCCAAGGGTAGTATGGGCATGAGAAAGGGTAGAATCTTTTTGGATAGTAAATTTAAAACAGGGGTAAGGGTAGTGTAGGCATTGTATATCAAAAGGAACTTTCCAAGACCTTCCTAATGGGGTTTTAGTGTAAGTTATAACATTTTTGGTAGTAGTTACTTGGGCAGCAGGTCAGAAAATGAGGGGTTGAAGTGAAATTAAAATGGGACTTATAGTGAAAATAGATTTTGAAGGGGCTGCCCTATTTTCTTCTTATAAAAAAGGCATGTAATGACTTGTAAAAGGGGTTCCAGGAGCTGAAGAGGGGAGAGCTGAAAATACTGCTCATTCTCTCATTTTTAAAGTCACATTTTAGGTCCAGAAGTTTTTGAGTCCACTTTTTGATTTCAGTCCAGTTCTTTTAATACTCAAATACAAAAATAAAAAAAAAACTACTGTTCCATTGGGGATTTGCAGTCAATTTTAAAGTTTCAATCTATGAGCTGCACCATTTGAGTCTTAATTTGCTAGTTGATATATTTGGTAGCTGCTCGGGTGTGTTTCAAAGGGATTTGGGGCTTAATCCTGATTATTTTGGGTTGATTTGCTAATCTGTTAGTTCTGGAGTGAGCTGGGTCTGTTTGGTTTTGTGTTACAAAGCATATTTGGTTCATTGTGGTTTTTAAATCTCTTCTGATTGAATTCTGAGCTGGATTTCACTGATCCTTGCTGCTGTACCTACTGTTTGTTGCTGCTGACTTCTCCTTTCCTATTTGGTTCAAATTCCAGGTACACATTGAGCTTTGATGTATCATTCGCTGTCGAAAAAATGAACTGAAAATGAAGATTATATCTGATGTGGTTCAATCATCCTGTTAGCTTGATTTTACACTAAATGTTTGTTGATTTGAGTTATTGTATGGAAACTTAATTGAGTGTGACTGTATTTAGAATTTCTGGAATCATATGGATTGTTTGAGGAATTCTGGTTGGACTATAACTCTAATATTAACTTGTCAATTGGCTCTAGATTAATTGGTTGGTGATTTTATTCGTGAATGTAAAATGAAGCCTCAAGTATGCAAATTCAGTAGGGTCTGATTACTGTTATCAGTTTAGAGGTTCAATGCTTTTATTAGAACTTAAATCCATTGAGCTTAATCTAGTTTATTATTTCTCTGCTCTTTCATTTAACAGCATGAATGGATTAAAAATGCAAAAATTTTGTTAAGTCAGCTTGAACATTAACTGTTGAGAATTTCTTAATGACCATTAGGTCAGGGTTGAATAAGTTTGAAAGTTTGGATTCCGTAACTCTCAAGAGATTAATAATTGAAATGTAATCTCAACTCATTTGTTTGAGTCGAACGGGATGCTGAATCCGGCAAGTTTGGATTTGATTTCAAGCTCGAAACGCACGTTGCTTGGATTCGATCTCCAAGTCTTTACGCAGCCAGCTGGTGCGGAATTGGACCAATTTCAGGCCCAGTTTTAAAGTTTGGGCAAGTGAGCATTTCTTTGAAGTCCTGTTAATAAATAACAATTGATCAGTCAGTGGTAATGTGAAAATTCGGGTTTCGAATTAGGTAGCGGGTTCAAGCTAAAAGGGTCTTCCCTTTTGTTTGAATTCAGACTTGAATTCGAGGCCCGAAATTATAATTGTAAATTAGTTATCCTATAGAGACTATTAAAGAATAGAAAAATTTAGCTTACTTTAGGATTGACCTTTAATAATAAAAAATGAGACGAGCCTCGCCAAACCAAATACAAATTGCGGGGCCCTCATTAGTTACTTATTAAAAGTACTTAGAAATTCGGGATGGGCCGTTTAGCAAATTTCACGGCCTTCCCAAAAGATAACAATACGTTAGTCTCTTTAGACGCGATTTTAATAAAATTACATTCCTAAACTCGGGTGTGCATTTCATGCAACCCAAATCCAAATCCTAAAACGTTGAATAAGAATGTATTAAGGATCCGGGTGCATTTCATGTGACGTGATCCAAAAATACGTTCTTAAACGACGTTCACTTTCTTAAAATAAAATAATTTGACAAAAAGCGGTAATTAATTTTAAAAAGGCACAAATAGGATAATATGTATTAAAATCAAATATTTTAGCCAAATATGACAGTTGAGCGACCGTGCTAGAACCACGGAACTCGGGAGTGCCTAACCCCTTCTCCCGGGTTAACAGAATTCCTTACTCAGGTTTCTGGTTCGCGACTGCTAAACAGAGTCAAACCCTTCCTCGATTCGGGATTCAAAAACGGTGACTTGGGACACCATAAATCTCCCAAGTGGCGACTCTGATTTCTTAAATAAAACGAATCCCGTTTTGATTGTCCTTAAAATGAAAAAACTCCTTTATTACTACATCTCTTCCCGGGTGTAGTAAAGGCCGATGATAAGCCTTTCGAAAAAAGGAGGTGTGACAGTTATTATTAGAAATTTACTATAATGGGATTCATCTCTCATATATAAAGGGGACCATTGTCATTTTGTAAGGGGGTGAATATTGAATACAATACAACATTCTCTACTCTTCTTGCCTCAACGTGTTCAAGAATTACTCTACAAGTTTATTGCTTGTTCATTTATTGTTCTTCATTTATTGCTCATTATTAGCCACAAAGGGCTATCTTTGAAACCTTCGTTATCATTGTTTCTTCATTAATTGTTCATTACTAACTACTCTAACTAGACCTCGAAGCCCATGTTCCAGCTAGCTCGAGGCTCAGTTTGCAATAGCATTGATTTGTATAGGTTATTCTTTTTATTTATACTTAACATCTATTGCTTAACAACTAGTATTGAAATAAATCACATATTTTTAAAATCACAAAATCAAGTATAATTGTTAATACGATTTTCAAGGTAAACAGTTTGAGCTATGAATTTCTCAAAGAACGAAGAAAATACTTTTAAAATAAAAGAAGCAAAGAAGTCTACCGCCCAGGAACTGGATAATCTTCCTCGAGTCTAATTAAATTACATCACTTGAAACATTAATCTTTAGTTGTCCTAGTCAAATGGTGAGCCAATAAGATTACTTCTATATTTTACTAGAGATTATTTTGAACCGTTAAAAAAAAGTTCAATTTAGTTATGGATTTATAAAATTAGGCTCAATAATTTTAAAAGTTTATTAACGTTTTCCCAAGCATAAGAAATTGGAAAATAACCGGAAGCATGTAGAAGAGACACAATAACAATAATAATAATCTAGTAAAATTTCACAAATAAAATTAAGGAGAGTAGACAGGGGCGGAATCACTTTAATTGAAGCGATATCATTCGAATAACACCGCTTCGTCGAAAAATTATAATAAATCCATGTGTGTTAATAGTATATAAATGCAAAAGTTTGTTAAAAATGCGTAAAATAACCTTGTTTGTCACAACTTGCACTTTAGCTCGCTTGATCGGTTGCCTCCGTTTACTCGAAGAGCTCATGTGTTTGATATCTCCTAGCAAACATGTTCTTGTTATTTTTGAGTCCCATATTCTTGGACTTCGTTATGGTTACTTGGTGCTTGAATTATGTTTTATTAATATATTATTTTTGTGTTATGAAACAATAAAAGAAGAAGAAGAATATTACAGAAAAAAGTAGAGAGAAAGAATTTTTATTGATTTGGGATGAATCACAATGGAATATGACCTTTCTATTTATAGGAAAAGAGTGACTTAGACACCAAGTAAAATATCTAAAATCTCTCTAAAATATAGACATTCACCTTAAATAAAATTTTATTTATAACACTCCCCCTAGAGAAGGAAAAAGAGTACACATATCTAACAATACGTTTTTTGGTTGCCTCGTTGAAAACCTTGCAAGGAAAACCAGTGGAACAAATCATTGTAAAGGAAAAAGAGTACAACACGTATTAACTCCTCCAAATGAGAGCATCAATTCACATCTTTGAGCTTTCGCATCCCAATCTTGCACACTAGCTTCTTGAAAGTTGACATCAGTAGAGATTTTGTGAACAAATCAGTCATATTATCACTTGAATGAATATGTTGCACCTTGAAATCACCATTCTTGTATATACGTAATCTCTTCATATAATATCGTGGAATAACCTTTTCAGTATCTCCATAGAGGTAAAAATTTCGCTATCACATTATCATACTTATAGTTATAGCAAGATACATATGTGCACAAATTACACTTATCATATGGTACTTCGGGACCAAGAATTGTATATGCTTCAAGCTATTTAAATCCATCAAGTATTATCATATAAGTTAAGTCATATAATAGACTTTAATTAAATGCATATCAAGTTTTTATGTCATGCTAGACAAATAAGATATCGAAAACTGATTGCACATACCATTGACTTTATACTTTCAAGTGCTTGAACTGCAAGTCCAAATACTTATCTTTCATATGAAACCAATTCTATTTAAATTGTGTCTATTCTATTTGGCCAATAATTTTGTATATGTATTCGACAGACTTGAGGTCCTCAATCCATACTTAGCGCTATGTGTCGTCGACGAACAATTTATATCAGTTCCCAGTTTTTTTTCATAAAGACATGACATAGAGATATCTTCATTAATATTTTTAGGCATATGAACTTCTCCTGATATTTTATGAAGTTTTATGTCATGTGATCTTCTAGATTACTTGCCTCTTTTAATATAATCACTTGCTCATCTTCTTTATCAAGAAGTTTATTTGGAACCGATCTGTCTATACGCTTAAAATGTACCATAGATTTTGTCCTTCTAGAACTTAATATGAGCATTTGCAATGAGAATATAGTTACTTTGTTTGGGTCAGCAAATGCATCTTGCATGCTTTGAAATATATTGCAAATGAATTATCTTTTTATGAACTTCAAGTTCATATTATCTTATTCAAGGATCTAAATGTACAAATGATAAATCATTCCACGTAACTTTTTCTCAACTGTTTATCATATATGCCCCTCATGTTAGAAAATTAACTTGTTTTCCTCAACTTTGAGAACCCATATTTGTGTGTAATGATACTGATCAAAATATACCGTGCACATCAATAATAATCAGATGGAATTATTGGTTCCTGACCTTGAACCGCTTGTAAGGGGAGAAATAATATACTTTGATATATAATGTATATACTTTGATATAGATAACTATGATGACCCGACTCGTCGTCTCATGTATTACAGCCCCGTTTCCCCCATTTATTGCTTCTTCATGTTTCATTATCGACATTGGTTGTGTTAGAGTTGAATTGGATTGGTTTTGATAGGAAATGAGACACTTAGTCTCTTTAAGGAAGGCTTGGTTTGGAAAAGTCAACCAGATATTGACTTATGAGTTAGAGGGCTCGGATGTGAATTCCGGTGATTTGGTTAGCTTCGGGAGGTGATTTCTGACTTAGGAGCGTGATCGGAAGTAATTTTGAAGGTCCGGTGTAGAATTAGGCTTGAATTGGCGAAGTTAGTATTTTGGCAAAATCTGGTTGATAGGTGAGATTTTTACCCGAGGGTCGGAATGAAATTTCGAAAGTTGCAGTAGCTCCGTTAGGTGATTTTGGATATGTGTGTAAATTATCAGGTCATTCGGAGGTGTTTTGGTCGGGTTTTTAATTGAATGTGCAATTCGGAAGTTTTTAAGAAACTTAGGCTTGAATCCGATGTGATTTAATGGTTTTAGCGTTGTTTGACGTATTTTGAGGGTTGGAACAAGTTTGAATGAGGTGTTAGGATGTGTTGGTGTTTTTGATTGAGGTTCCGAGGGCCTCGGGGTGAGTTTGGGGTAATCAAACGAGAGTTTTGAAGTTTTTGCTGCAGGTTCATTTTTGCTGTCATCTGGTATTTTCGCTTCTGCGGTAGTGATTTTCGTGTGGAGATGAGAAGTACCGCAGAAGCGAAACGTGGTTCGCATTAGCGGGTCTGCAGGAGCGGACATTTAGCCGCAGAAGCGGAAGTTGGATTTTTAAATAAAGACCGCAAAAGCAGGGTTTTGGCCGCAGAAGAGGTCCCGCATAAGCGGAAGCGGGACCGCAGAAGCGAAAACGACCGTGTACAGAAGGGGTTTAAATGTTATATTTCATCCGTGAGCAAGAGGTAGTTTTCACCATTTTTGAGCGACTTGGAGAGCTTTGGGCGAGAATTTTTGAGGGTTTTGACTAAGAATCGATTGGAGGTAAGTCCTTTGGCCTAATTATTCAAGTTTATGGTGGAATTAACATGTAAATTGGTGGAAATTCATCAAAAAGGGGGTAAGTTAGGGCTTGAGAAATTCTTAGTTAAAATTGGAATTTGGAGGGCCAAATGGACTCCGATTTTTGTAAATTTGTTATGGATAGACTCGTGGCGAGACGAGGTTTCCGGTGATGTAAATTTTGTAATTTTTCGAGAAGTGGGCTCGGGGCTCGAGTTTTGCCAACTTCGTGATTTTTGGTGTTTTTCAAGTCTTTTCAATTGGGTTATGTTTCTTTGACCTATAGTAATGTATTCCTTGTGGTTTTGATCAGATTTGGCATGCGAGGAGGTTGATTCGAGAGGAAAAGGCATAGCGAGCTAGACTTGTGGCCGGCTTGAGGTGAGTAATCGATGTAGATGATGACCTAAGGGTTTGAAACCCCGGTATATCACACTGTGATGTTGTTTTGAGGCAGGACACGTACTCTATGACGAGTGCGGGGTCGTTTGTGACTGGAGACTATGACTTAGTCCGTCCCGAGTGATGTTCATATTGTGTTCTTGACTAGAGATTGATTAGCAATTATTCTACTTGGATTTTTATGAATATATTAGGGCTGCGTGCCGATTATTTGAATCATTTAGGGATTATTATCACTGCTTCCATGATACTTAGCATGTTAGATGGTTTCAATCCTGAGTTAAACACTGTTTTGAAATGTTTCCGTCATATCTCTGAGTTTTAAAAACTTAAACAACATTTTCTGACGTTTGGAACTGAGAACTATTACCTGACATTGCCGAGTGGCTTGCTTGTATATTCTGGACTGAGAGTGGATCGGGCTGCACGCCGCAGCGATGTTATGATGATATTGCGCTTGGGCTGTAGGAGCCCCTCCGAAGTTTGAACCTCCACAGTGAGCGCGAGTACCCAAATGGATCGGGCTGCGCGCCACAGCGGTCATGTGCATTGCATTCATGCATTGATATTTATCTGATCTGCCTGACATTGTTTTGTTGCCATTTCACCGTTAATTATGCTAAATTGCGAGTTATAGCTTTACATTGTGGTATTTCGTGAATTCTCATCTTCAGTTATTATATATGATTATTACTTACGGAGTTGGAGTACTCACTTTACTCCCTGCACAATGTGTGCAGATTCAGGTGTTCCGGAGGCTTAGTTGAGCTGTTTGCTGCTTCCCAGAGTATCAGGAGTTGTCGAGGTAGCTGCCTGACGTCCACAGGACCCGACTCCTCCCCTTATCCCTTTTATTTTTTTTAGTATCTTATACTTCTGTATTATTATGGATTCACTACTCAGTTGTATCTAGAGGCTCTAGACTCGTGACTCCAGATCTTTTGGGGAGATGCTTAGATATTTGTTATTATTTCCGTTCTGTTTCTATTTAATTATCGGGTAGGAAGACTTGTTAGTCTGTTAATTTAATACAGTTAATTGGTAATGGGATTTATAATTGGGTTGTGAGTGATAATTGGTCAGGCTTGCCTAGCAATTGTGTTGGGCGCCATTACGACCGGGATTGGGGTCGTGACAATAACTTTGTTCTCATAAGCAATTGTTTAGCTATTAAGTGGAGGCACTCAATAAATTATTTTGCTAAACAAACTTATCAAGATGAACTATCTTGAATAAAAAAATTCTATAAATTATGCTCTAAATTAAATTATTGAGCAAGTTACCTCGCAAACACCATGTTACGGGTTAACAATAATGGCGCATGTGATATACATGGCAAGTGAATGAGCACATATTTACCTTTGATATTTCCAGCATTCATGGGATTCAATCCCAATTTTAGTTGGTATATTAATTAATGAGAACATGCAATATACAAGAATTCATAAAGAACTTTCTAATTCTTTATATTTACCCATGTGAATTCTCTTTTATTTCTGCATATCATGCTTAAATTGATATGACTAAACTGATTATGCCAAATGGATAAATTATCAATATTGATAAATTTCATGTTTACAACATGACGTGTGAAATTATCAATAATCTAAGTTTATTATGATATTGGTTTTTATATCAACAAACATCTACTTTATTGTCGTATTCAATTTTATTTATGTAGTACAAACTGGAGAATAAAGCGGGTAACTTTTTACATACATATTAACCCACTACAAGTTATAGTAATAGAAGATATTAAATCTTTCCTTTATTTATAATCTCAGTATGACTAACCGCTTTTTCGATTACTTTAGAAACTCAATTAAGTTTCTTTGAGACTTACTACAACATAATGCCTTATTGATAATCAATTTTATTCCTCCAAATAATAATAATTGACTCTTCAAGAGCTCTCAATTAATTTGGTACTACCACATATTCATCAACATCTATATGGTGAATATCTCTTTCAAAGATAAAGTTATACCATTATGGTTATGGTCAAAACTATATGCAAGATATGTTTCTTGCATTAATGTTATTCTTTAATAATTACATTGCCAAAATATTTTGGCGTGCAATAGGTATGTGACCAATGACCACTCATGCCATAATAATGATGTTATTTTCTTATATCATCTCAAATCTCCTTCTAGAGGTGAGTGTGGTATATTCACTACCACTAGCACGTTCATATTCTTCTCAGAATGAATATTTATTCATAAATAAGATTTTGTCACATTCACATCATGAATGGATCATAATTATCTATATGTGCTTTATAATATCTCATGTCAAATCGATGACAAATATTATTGATACATTCTCATGTCCACGTCCATTGATACATTCATAGTAGTAATTTTATCTTCTAGAAATTTTACCACTTCGAGTGATTATATTTTTACTAACTCCATTAGAGTTATAATTAAAATTTATTGTCTTTGCTTGTATTTAAAATTAAATTAAAGAATAAAAGAGAAAAATACGGTAAAATACATATCTTAAATCCAGAATTTAATCATGAAGGAAGTTTATGGAACAATTGACAATTATTATGCTCAATATCAAAGCTTCTACTCAATTGGTTAGAGTCTCGTGCTGATAACGTGTTATGAAACTATAAAATAAGAAGAAGAGTATCACAGAGAAAAGTGGAGAAAGAGAGAATTCTTATTGATTTAGGATGAATTACAATGGAATATGACCTCTCTATTTATAGGAAAAGAGTGACTTATATGTCACGACCCAAAATCCACTAAGGGTCGTGGTGGCGCCGGACACCTCTGTCAGGCAAGCCAAATGGAATACTCAATTAAATTCTCGTTATAATAATTTTGAAAACCTTTCTTTTATACAATTTAAACAAGACTCAGTATATTCTTCCGAATGAATAATGAAATATTTAAACAACTTTTAAGATTTCCAAATACATCCCCAGAACCCGATGTCACAAGTGTATGAGCAACTATCGATAAGAAAAATAAAATACAACCTCTATCCGAAATAAAGTGGACCGGGAATAAATAATAAAAATGTTGAAGGAAACTATACTAGCTGCGGGTCGTCTCGAACAATGCAGCTCACCTAGTCCCAGAGTCATCCGTGCTGCTACGCCCAGTAGGCTGCTAGAGGTAAATATACTTGTGCAACAAAAATGCACAGAAATGTAGTATGAGTATGTAATCAACGTGTACTCAATGAGTATACCGCATAATCTCGAAGAAGTAGAGACGAGATGGCCAACTCCGACACTCACTAGAGGTCAATTAACAATATTCTATAAATGCGAGGATAATCATGAATTTATATAGTAGTTCTAATTCGCGAAGCCAGAAAACAGGTAAACACCTTTCAACAATTAATCAAGGGTTTCCAAGATTTATTCTTTATTATCTTATCAATTTATCTCAAGCCATGTAGGGCAAATTTTACATTTGAAAATTTTCAAACGACAAATAACATGCGCAAATCACACCGAGACGACGACCCGATCCAACAGGAATGTAAACTGTGCACTGCCGAGGTTCGAGCGGCCCGAAACAATAGATGCATCTATTTAATCTGCCGAGGCGTTTGGCCCGTTCCATAAATAAACACATACCCTGCTCGCGAATCACGCATGCGATGCAGGTACACATAAAATATATGCTCAAATAGCCAATTAAGAATTTATCGGGGACATTTATCCAATTAAGGCAATTTCTCTATTTAACAATTCAGGAAATGACGTTTAATCTCTTTTTAAATTCATTTACTAATCAAAGGTGATTTAAACAATTCAAGTTATCAATGGGTTCATAATCAGTCCAAGTATAACATGCTTATGGGTCCTAACCACCTGGACAATAGCATAATGGTAGCTACACACGGACTCTCGTCATCTCGTGCATACGTAGCTCCCACATATAGGAGAACATAATCAATTATTTCACATATGAGGACAATTCCCTCTTACAAGGTTAGAAAGGAGACTCACCTCGCTCCAAAGACTCATAACCGGCATTCCACGCCCTTTCGAAGACTCTGCTTGATGCACCACGCTCCAAAACTAGCCAACGATTACTAAAATCCATTAATATATGCTCAATCATTCATTACTATCTAAATTATAGCAATTCCCAACTCCGATTGAAAGGTTGACCAAAACGCCCTCAGGCCCACGTGCCCGAAATCCGAAATTTTTCGAAGATAAAGATTACCTGTGACCTTAGGAACTCAAATATATAATTTTTACTAAATTCCATACTCGATATCGTAGTCAAATTCAAAGAAATGTAAATTTCTAGGTTTTCCACCAAAACCTCAAATTTATATTAATTTCAATGTCTAAATCCGTATATAAACTTGTATTTAACTCAAAACTGGTAGAAATCACTTACCCAATGCTTGGCGATGAAAATGGCGCTCAAAAGTTGCTCCAAATCAGCTCCCATGGAAGAAAAATAAAGTGGAATGAGCCAAAACCCGTTTTTAAAATAACACTGCCCAGAAAATCCTCCTATGCGATCACATACAGTGCCCCACGCTCGCATAGGCCAACTATGCTACCTCCCAAATTTGCACTATGCGATCGCGTAAAGGGACCTGCGATCGCTTAAGGTCCAGCCTTCCTCCTATGTGATCGCATTGCACCTCCTGCAATCGCATAAACCAATTCCAGTCCCCCTCAACTCTTGCTCTATGCGTTCGCATAGAGTAAAAACCTGCTGCACTTATACCAGAAAACCAGCAATTCTCACAGGGAAAAAATCGATCCATTAACCATCCGGAATCCACCCGAGGCCCCCGGGACCCCAACCAAACATACCAACCAATCCCAAAACACATTACGGACTTGCTCGAGGCTTCAAATCGTGTCAAACAACGCCAAAATCATGAATTACACCCCAATTCAAGCTTAATGAACTTTTGAATTTCAAACTTCTATTTTCGATATTTAAACCTATCAAATCACGTCCGATTGACCTCAAATTTTGCACAAAAATCACATTTGACATTATGGACCTACTCCAACTTTCGGAATTGGGTTCTGACCCCGATATCAAAAAGTCAACCTCCGGTCAAACTTCTTAAAAACCGTCAAATTTCTATCTTTAGCCAAATGGCTCCAAAAATGACCTACGGACCTCCAAATTCACTTCCGATCGTGCTCCCAACTCCAGAATTACCATACGGAGCAGTCTTGAAATCCCAAACGGACATTGATAATACTGAAATGCACTTCAAACCAAACTTATGAAATTTCTTCCAAAATGCTAACTTCTACAATATGCACCAAAACGCTCCCGGGTTATCCAAAACCCGAACCGGGCATACGCCCAAATTTGAAATTATCATACAAACCTACTGGAACATTTAGATCTCGATTTCGAGGTTGTTTACTCAAAATTCCAACCCTAGTTCATTCTTTCAACTTTAAGCTTCCGAAATAAGAATTCGATTTCCAAATCAACTCTGGACTTCCCGAAATTGAATTCTGACTACGCGTAACAAGTTATAACACCTGAAATGAAGCTGCCCATGGCCTCAGACTACTGAAAGACATGCTGGGGTTCAAAACAATCGGTCGGGTCATTACATTATCCACCAAGTAAAATCTCTCTAAAATATAGATATTCACCTTAAATAAAACTCTATTTATAACAACTTGGTTAATATAATACTACTTATTATATATGTAATTATTTTTTTAAATATCGACACTTCTTACAAAAATTTCTGCGAACGCCATTGATGGTAGAGTGTACGGAGACCTTACCGTTGCCTTTAAGAAGGCAAAGAGACAAAGATACCTCGATTTGCTATACTAACAAAAAATTATGCACATGTGCATATTCTTTTAAGGAAAATGTTCTAATTAAAGAAGCAGGGTTTAAAAAACATGTAAATAAAAATTTTATCAACCAAAACAAGAAAAAATAATGAAAGTTGAATGGGCTACATGCAAGACTATGAATTTTCCTGCAAACACCAGGTTAGCCGATGATTTTTTTTACATATATACTATTGGAAACTTTATTATCAATCCTACTCAAGTTTCAATTTAATTACTTCCTATATACAAATTAACTAATTATATACACTTTATAAATTAAATGAGTATCCCTTTATATTAGGAATCAATTATCTCCCATCCTTATTCCCTCTCCCTCATGCGCTCT